>JAYKKM010000224.1:2477500-2585000 GCA_035772405.1 Chrysogorgia sp. JL179-B06
CAAGTCTTGGCGTTGGTTTCACTTTCTGAAGACAATGTTGATTAACTGCTAGAACGTCAGTATTAATTAAGCGAGAAAATTCAAACTTACTATCTAAAATCGTCACCGCTTTAGGTTTTTAGCCCTCCAGTTGAGATTTCAAATCCTTCTTTATCTTTGTTTTGTATGAGTAATTTTTATTGAAAAATACGCCATTCGCGGTTGCCGTCCGTGAAGCAAGAACGTTGACAAACAACAGCTTTTTCGCTTCGCAGTAAAATTTCTTAATGTGTAAAATCATTGAAATGTTATTATTAATAGGAAATAAAACTTGTTCTCGAAGAATTAATGGCAAATCACACTTGTGTTTGGAGAAATCATTTCACAATGCCCCACTCGTGCTCGAACAGTGTTATTTTCTATACTTATTACTGCAACATATACTTCTGTAATAACGCCGATTATATAGCATTGCCTAAAGGCCCGTTTACACAGGTGATTTTTGCTGCGATTTTTCTATTTTTAACACATGCGATCGAATGGATTGTCTTACGAATGTATTAAACCATTTGTGCAGATTTATGACGTTCAATACTTTAGTGAGACATTCACTATATCGCATACGTCAGGGTCAGAAAAGTCGCAGCAAAAATCGCCTGTGTAAGCCTTTACTGCGATTTTTCTCCTCCTAGCGCATGTGATTGAGTATATGGCTCACGAAAATAAGGGGCCATAAGACTACACCATATCCCCATACTTCAGTATAGTAAATCCACTCGCTCACATGCGCCAAGAGAAGAAAAATCGCCCGTGTAAACGGGGCTTAAAAATGACATGCCTGCGATTATATCAAAATATAGAGGACGCGCGAGAAAGATTACTAGTTTTGAAAATCGGGTGAAGTTTTATATAATTCCCGAAATGACGTCACATAGACTCAGTGTAAAATCATGCTGTTATTTCCAAAATAAACTAGCATTATCATAAGACTGAGTTAAGCTTATAGTATTAGGTTTAGCGTAAGGATTAGGGCGAGAAGGATTAGGATTAGTATAGTGCTATGTTTTGAATTCGGCCGGATTTTTATATGAAACGTCAGCGGAAATTTCTATGGCGATCGCCAACACTATAAATTTCAAAATGTTCAGCCGGTATAACCAGCCATGATGATGAACCAGTGGAACACTAAACACAAACTCAATTTGGTTCGCAATTACGACAGAAATCGATGGCAAGAATTGGTGAGTCCAACCGTAGTTGCAAGTCCTTAATAGAATGTTTAAGATTCCGACAATGTCAACGCGGACTACTACCATTTATGGTTGAATAAATTATAACTGCTATATTTCAACATATTTATCACCAACAATCGTGCAAACAGAATCGCATGGAACTGTAGTTTTGTAGAGTTTGACAAAGAGTTAAGTTATTTAACCACTGTTTTTTTCCTAAGGTAGTGACTCAGACCTCACCGAATTCTCTGTAAAAATTAAACAAACGATGTTTATAAATGTTGTCCCTAGCTAGTGTATATTCTTCACACTGTAGTCTGTTGTGACACTGTTGTCTGTAGTCTGCTTCGCACTGTTGACAACACAAATAAAGCATCAGGTCGCAAGGTCCCAAGGAGATAACGCGGAGCTTGAGCCGCTACGAAACCGTCGAAAATTATAACACAAATCTCGGCACAAACAAGTTAACTATATATGGAAAGTCACTGTCTAAACGGTTCAGGACAATATGATATGTATTATTTTTAGGCTATAAATATATCTATTATTATTCCCTACAAGGTTTTTACGGGTGAAGTTTCATATAAATCCCGAAATGTCGTCACTATAGACTATCGGTAGTAAAATTCGAAATTAAAATCAGCTGTTATTTCTAAAATAAAGCATTATCGTAAGAGTTAGGGTTAGTATTAGGTATAGGGTTAGGGTTAGGATTAGAGTTATGTTGGGGTTAGGACTATGTTTTAAATTCGGGATATTTATATGAAACGTCAGCCGTTTTTACGGTTTTTCAACCGTATAGTCGTATAGTCGGGATCTTAAATATCGCCCGGCAGAGTATTGCGGCGGCAGTCATGCTTGTATGGTTTAATATATACACTGTTGTAGTGAATGTGGGGGACGATCGGACAGGGATTTTACTTATTACCGGATTTCTGAGGATTTGAGCTTGATGATCATCCAAAGTCGTTTGTCTGGCAAGGTCCCACCATTCACTACACATTCATGTACCGAATAAAATAGACTTGATGACATATGTACTGTAGTTGGTTTTAACCATAATGATATTTATTACAAAACAAATAATCAAAGTTACTTACCATTATAACACTGTGATTGCGGGTTGACGAATTCTGAACGTCGGTTTGATGCTCTCCAATAAACATGTGAACTCAGCTATAATGCCGGCGATTTACAATATATCATGCAGCTTATATAATCGAACATCGCGTCGCCTCTATAGTCCGTATTTCAAGTGGATAATATACGGATTGCATTTCTAACATTTAAAACAGGACAAACTTTAATCTTTCGAGTATAATCAATGTAAATACAAATCGTTGGATAACCACAGAATACCTGCATTCACCACGCCTCCCTTTACTTTCACTTTCGGTCACTCGCATTTTGGGTGGCTACTAAAATCCGCTGAGCTTTCAATTTTCGCCTCTCTTGTATATTTTACATATAATTATATAAGTCACAAAGATTAGATCTATATAAACATATCCAACGGTTAAATACTTATTACTCCTTGGCCTATATACAAGAACGTATACACAAACCTAAAATACGCCAACTGTATTGAAGTGCGTTTATCTTCAAACGTCTACTGGAATGAACGATTTTCAATTACTGAACGTGAACATTCACGCCCGAAACCGAAGTGGACGCGATTGGTCAAAATCTCAAGAGCGGATGCAGTGTGTAATTACTTTTATATTTTATAATTAAACAGCGTCGAATGTCATAGGCGAAAACATTATAGATATCTAAATAGATCTAATATGATACTAGAAATTATCATCGCAAGGAAATGCTGCCTGAAAGGGACAGATTGGAAACTTGGCATTTGGTGGTAGTTTGTGGGAATTACAGGGTTTGTTACACAGGGGCTTGAAAACATATATTGTGGGTCCAGGATTTTCTTCGACATCATTTGTTCTCAACAACAGTGGAACATACACATTATAACATGACATTTGAGTGAACAACTGCACTATTACTTGACTTACAGTAAACTTTGACATTGCAGTCCGTGTCAACCTCTTTGTTGGCAAATATAAAAATACACTGAGGTAAAATATTCGTACCACTATTTAGTAATAAGAATCGTTATTACCAGCTGAAATAACATCAACATTGTTTCACAAAAGTTTATATCTTCGAGTGGTGTTGAATTCTGTTTGATTCTTATCTATCTATATACTGTATCTATTATCTAAAACGATAAAGGCTGAGATATATATTGTATATTAGAAGATCGTTACGAAAGTGATATGTATAAAGGAACGGAAAAGATTCGGACAACGGCACACTACAGTACAACGGTTATTGTTAAACATCTAAAGGATAAACGCCGAAAGCCAATTCATTTTTTGCCAGAATGAATTGCACCGCGAGCCCGCAGGGCGATCGCGCTGTCCATTCTCTCAAAAACTTAAAACTCAGCTTCCATAAATTAGTTTTGAAATGAATTCATGCACGTTTAACCATATCGAGTGCTTAGCAATGCGTAAGTTGTGAATTTGTTGAGTGTGAGTTTGTAAAAAAATGGCGGAATCTGCAGCGAAGGCGATGAATTTCGAAAAACGAGACATAAGCTGATTTTTCTAGGGTAAAACTCCGCCTTATTGCGCGTCACTTGCCGCTATACTCGATATTAGATAGCGAGTCTCAGAGGGGGTCTGATCTTCTCAGGTACTAATAAACAATTATTGCATGAGGCATAGCATGATATCAAGAGTTATCCAGACCGAGGTAAATGTTATCGGCCGAAAAGCCGAAGGCTGAGGAGGTAGCATTGACCGAGATTCATGCGGCTAGCGGCGAGCGAAATGGTGAAGTGGAAAACCGTTTTAAAACGGGCTTAAAAATTCCGCCTTTACCCAAGAAACGCCAGAAAAAATGTGCAGATAAACAGTGACCACTTTCGCCATTGCCTTTGAATCGTTTTCGTTAAGAAGTGCGGTCTTTTAAACTAGCAACTTTGTTTCTGGTGTCGTTATGTTTCCTATCAAGTTCCCCTGCATTAATCTATTAATTTAATAATTTTTAGACATCCAAATATTTGGCTAAAATCCGCCAAATTTCGCCAAAAAGTATAGGGGTTTGCATTATATAAACATTGAACAAGAAGTATTGCGGTTTGTTTCCCACGCTTGAGCTTTTTCGCCTAAAAAGCATGTTATAAGAAGCTGTTCTGTTCCTAAATGTGGATAATAACTACAACTCGCGCCTTCGCCACCTTTGACGAATACTCGCTTTAAGTGTCGCAAATCTATTCCGTTGAAGTTTGTTGACATATGGGGTCCCGCACGTTTGAAATATCACACATGCGCAGAACAGAGTGGACGGTACCTTTAACGTTTTGACGGTTTTTGACCATTTTTAACTTGTCAAAATAAGCTTAAAAATATGAAAATTTAGCGTAAAATAATGCCGTAGATATGAATATGAGCAAAAACTAGGGTAAATTTAGTGAGTTTTAGACATCCAAAAAATTGGCTAAATTAAGCCGCAAAATTTGGGTTAATCTTTTTGACGATTTTCGACTAGAAAATTATTAGGAATGGTAATTTAGATTTCTTTCATATGTAGCGTCGTTCTTGAGATATTTAGACTTTTGTGATATATAATAATATTTATTCAGGATACCACGTCACCTAAGTGTTTTTCAGTGGGGTCCTGTAATATATCACAAGATTACATAACATTACGCAATCAATACCATGCATACATATAATATAATATAATACAACACAATACGTGTGACCGTTTGGAGGACATTTATATATATATATTTTTTTGTCGATTTTATTAGATATTAATGTAAATACAAAAAATATACCCAAACGGAAAGAGCGCGAACGTTACTCGAGGACCCATGCGAGGCGCCTTCCCGTTGAAATTAAAAATACATAAGTCATAGATCAACTGCTCAGCCCCAACCTTCCGAACTCCACTGAAAGAACAAAATGAATAAAACTGAGTGGAATTCAGAAGAACGAGGTTGAAGCTGCACACATACATGTACAACGATGCTCCGTGGAATCCAAGCAGTTGGCACATTGGAAAACTATCAGTGACAGGAGCAGTTACGCTATAATGACCATGTACAAGTCATATCGACGTCAAAAGTAGATGTTAGTAATGATAAATAATGTTGCAAGACTGCAGAGACTATTGGGTGGTGCTATTTTACAAACAGAATTCCAGAGAGGAACAATTCTGTTAAAATAGGAGGCTTGGAAAGTACTAGTTTTACAGGATGGTGCTTAAGCATATGGGTAGGATTTTTACAGATGCGGGTACGACTATGACTAACAAACGAGATAAAGTTATAAACATTTAGATCAGAGAGTCCATACAAAGCCTTATAAAAAAAACATAGATCCTTGATTTCTCTGTCGTAAGACAAGGGCAACAGATTTATAGCCAGAAGACGCTCCTTGTATGACATTCCCCCTATGTTGGATTTAAGGATCCAGGCATCTTGTTGCACGTCTCTGAACGCGTTCAAGTCTTGACTTGTGGGTATACTCAGAGGTGGTGACCAGACTTCGGTGGCATAGCATAGCTGTGACTTTACGAGAGATATTCGTCGAACATTACGGTCCGTAAGCAGAGGACAGGTTCTTCTAAGTAACCCCAGCACTTGTTGGCCTTAGCTCCAATAGAAGAGATATGGGAGTCCCAGGATAGGGTTACTGGTTACTGTGATTCCAAGATCGATTTCTTTTTGGACACGTGACAGTTCAGCAGCGCCTAGATGGTAATCAAACAGGAAAGGCGATTTCCTGCGGGAAACTGTTAGAACCTTACATTTCGAAGCATTGAATTTGATGTTAGATTCTTGGCTCCAATGTTCGGTCATTGACAAGGTTTCCTGCAACTGAACACAGTCATCAATCGATTTTATTCCCCTGTACAGCTTCGAGTCGTCAGCATAAAACGACATTGAAGTGCCGTCACGTACAACATCTGGGATGTCGTTGATGAAAAGCAAAAACAGCATTGGACCCAAGATGCTTCCCTGTGGCACACCAGAAGTGACAGGAGACCATTGCGAAGCAGCGCCTTCTACGAAGTATAGATAATCGGTCAACCACTGGTGAAGATTACCAGATATACCGTAACCCTTTAGTTTGGGAGGGTTAGGAAGACACTTAAGGCGGGGGTTTAGGGTTAGAAAACTCATTAGGTGGGGGGTTAGGGTTAGTACCAGTATTCCGCTGATATGCAAACTGACTGATTTAGGTGAGAGTAGATCACAGGAAATCCATACAAATACCATCCTCACATCAAAGACAACGCGGATTAATAGAGGCACTCCTGTCTTCATGGCTCCCGAAATTCTCGTCAACGATTGTCAATTAACCACAGCGGGCGTTTGGTATGGTTATGTTTAGCTTGACCGGCAAACCCAGGGCTAAAACATCCATATCAAATTAATATGGAGTCTAAGCGTCAAAGTATATGGAGACACATTTACAAATGTTAAAAACCCATCGCCCAGAAAAAGTATGCTGCAAAACAAAGTGATGACTGGCGGGGTGTTGTAGCAGTTTACGAAAGTTGCACAAAATGTACACCATCTAGAAGGCCAGACATTATTGTTGTTGTTGAAGCTATCCAAAATGAAAGAGGCTCCACGTCACCTGCCAGGAGTGAGGCACATCATCCATGTCCAAGAGCCGGAGAAACAATCCACCTTAAAGTTTGCCAGTCGTCGTTTCTGGAGAACTATGATCGTAACATATCTTTGGTTATCGAAAGCGAAGGAAAAGAATCGGCTGCACAGATACCCTGCTCCCCGTCACTGTTGGATAATGATGGCACTAACGCTTGTTCCTTCCTGTCTCTAAAGATAGCCGACGAGATTTCGTTGATCGGAGCAAGTACTTGGATGGAAATTGCGGAGAACATCATTGATGCTTTCCCGCGAGTAGTCAACCAGTTTAGAGATGTTTCGAAGAAATACGATGTCTGGAAGCATACTACGGACTACTGAAAGATAACGGCTGCCTTTCATCGACCTACGATTTCTCGGAGGAGTTGCCTTATTCTTACGGCGTTTTCACGAAAGAGGGGAAAACGAAGTTTGTAGAAGCTACAATTTCCATGGTGGACGGCAAAGACAGCATTGGCGTGTACACATGCGATCCGTACATTTTTATTCTCGGTTCCAGAATGGGAAGCGTTTTTATTTTGGATACCCACCCTGTTCCTCCCTCAGCTGGCGGAGAATCTACAGGGATTCTAAAGATTTTTTCAGGAACGGCTCAAGTGGCTTCACAACCGGTATGTGAATGGATATGCATGGCAACGGCTGTCGTAAAGGGTGCGCTTCCACAATCCATGTCTGTGATGACCGAAATGTCCAGGTAAAGTTTTTTTATTGTATAACTTATCTGCCTAAAGGCCCGTTTACACAGGCGATTTTTGCTGCGATTTTTCTCTTTTTAACACATGCGATCAAATAGATAGTCTTACAAATGTATTCAACATTGTGCAGATTTATGACATTCAATAGTGAATAATAATAATAATAATAATTTTTAAACATTTCAGTGACTCATCCACTGATACAATTATTACTGTCTGCTTTTACGCAATATAAAACACTCCGACACTCGAATTTACTACAGCTTACTTTAGCTTAGTCTAAACACATACGCTTTCAAATTGTTCCTGTAGAGGAAATCTAAAAAATGTTTCAGTGACTTTTTTAAATGTTTTTATTCTTTTTGCACATAAGCTCCGCAGCAATGGATGTGAACGTGCGACGTTTATTTGGGAGCGGCGAGTATTTGAAAGCGTTAAGATGAATGGGGTCAATATCGTAGAGACAAAGACATACAAATATCTTGGCGTTCAAATGAACAACAATTGAAATTTTACTGAACATCTTGCAAAAACTTATAAAAAAGCCTCATCAAGAGTAAAATCACTAGCTCAAATACGTCATAATATTTGTCCTCAAGCTGCTGAAACCATCTATGATACTTCCTGGCCTACTTTACTGCAGCAATATAACACACAAAACCCATGAGATGGAAAACATTCAATCTCGTGCTCAAAGGATAATTAACAACAATGGATCTAGTAAGCTTACCAACTGTGAACCATACCAAAAATAAACGATGCGCACTTGAGGTTTTTAAATGTTTAATCGGACTTGCACCAAGGATGTTTCAGGACTATTTTAAGTAACTTATAAGTAACTATTAACTATTATAAGTAACTTTAAGAAAATATTGTTGTAAGAGCATTGGGACTATTGTATAATGCTCCTAATACGTCTTTTATTATTATTATTATTTTACTAAAATATCGCCTTAAAGAAACTCGTGGAAATAATACAAATCTCGTTTTACCAAAAGTTCGAACTGAGACTGGCAGAAAAACATTTGCTTTTCAAGGTTCCCTTATTTATAATCAGCTTACGGTGGAGATGAAACAACAACAGTCGTTTTTGAGATTCAATTCAATTTCGATATTAGTCTAAACTGATTATTTTATCTATTTTATGTATAACATGTAATTTTTAACTTTGTAACTAATTCTCAGTATTTTTAGATTTTATCCCAGGCATATTACTTAATCTTTACAGGTCCTTCATTGATAACAGCTTTTAAATAAATAATAAATATCAAATAAATATCAAATTATTATTATTTATTTGATAGCAGCGCTAAATCGAGTACTTCCGACATTTCACGAGGAGGAACTTCGGTTCTGCGTCTGTTACGCTCTCGGACGATGACGGACGCAAGAAGAACGCAGACGAGACGCTATTGGGCTGTTACGCCTATGAATGACACCGTGTTTGAAGTTTTTTTCCACTAGAACAGCGAATACTTGCACAGTCTAGTGACCTCTGCAGGCTTGCAGCCACATATCTAGCAAGAAATTAGTTAAACTCCAGCTTCCCATTGAAGGAATCGAAAGCTAGTTTTTTACGAGTCAATTTGCAAAACCACATTACTTGCCTAGCGAGCTAGGAAGAAATTGTATCCAATAAATGGCAATGTGTAACCATAGTTGAGTTAAAATGGAATACTGTTTTCTATCTCACAAAAGGGACAGGTTTACCTACATCAACAAACCTGTTTTAGTCGTAATATATGAAACACGAGGAAGAGTGTTTCATCACTAGGATATCCAAACACCGAGACGTTTGTTGAAAACCGAGGCGAAGCCGAGGTTTTTTAACAAACTTCGAGGTGTTTGGATATCCTGATGAAACACTCTTCCGAGTGTTTCATATTACATCTCAAACAAATCAGTATTTTAAGAGAAAATCGAGGTGAAAGTTGGCTTAATTTATGTAATTTCTTCCTCCGATATCCAAACCATCGTCTCGGTGCTGATTTCCTTTGTTTTCGGCTCATGAATTATTAATGAGAGATTGATATTTGAACAGCAGTTTGGGCCTTGTCAAATTTTGGTCAAACAGAACTTCTGGTTTCTTCTGGAATAGTCTGGTATTTTTGTTCTGGAACTGGAGCTTTCTTAACATATTGCAGACCAAAATGAAAACTATCTTGCATATTAACAAAAGTTTTCTAGACAGTGGGGCACCACAGGGGCAACCAATTGCCCTTTTTGGAATGAGCTTATGTATTTTTGTTTTCTTCCAATTAAAATACTTGTTTACTTTAAATTATCTGGTCACTGGGTATAGATATAACATATACATCATCTTGACATATTAAGGTGGTTAAATGAAAATAGTTTTGGTAAATGGCTATTTCAGTAGAGGATTCACTATATGTGGAGCAGTTCAGGTTGCGAGTCAAAATACCACATCAAATTGTTTGACTTTAAACTGAAATAAGGTTAGAGTTAGGATGACGGTTAGGGTTAGGATTTGATTTTGGGTAAGGGTTAGTTTTTTACCTAGAAAATAACCAAATAATGTTGAAAATTGTGACGTCACAACATGAACTGCTGTGACTAGGCTCCTGGCAACGGCCTCCGTAGCTCAGTATCATTTCAGTAGTTGGCTCATTTGAGTCTTTTTCATCCATGTCTTATCAGCTCCACATGCCACATCTCACTGCAATTAATTGGGCTAATTTCTTATCCTGGTGCATGTTATGTAGTGGATCTAAAAATTAGAATGTTTGGTTGGGACATTTGCTTGCGATTGCTCCTCGATTGTTACTTTCGCTAGATTAATCCCAGTGTGTAAATAGCTTTAAGGCCGATTTCTTATCTAACATTCTCATATCCACTACATAACATGAACTTGGGACATTTGCTTTGTGTTTATATAACATGCACCAGGGGATAAGACCACCTCAAGTAGCTTTGCAAGCCTTTACACAACTGTACATAATTGTGTTTGCTATAAATTTAAAAGCATTATTTTGGCATTTTGTTTCCTAAGGTAAATCATCGTTATCTAATCAACCTTGAACAAAGGTTAGATACGCCTCAAGATCGGCCGATCACATCAACATATATCGGCTGTTCGATAAATACTTGTAGTCAGGGTTTTATACTTGTGAATTTCATTTAGTGATTCCACAAAGAAACTGTCAAACTAATTAATTAGATTTTAATTAAGGTGGTGAAACATTTTTTGTTTCCGACTTTCGTCAATCGTATTTCATTTTTCATATTTCAACTTAAATTTCGTCTTACTGAAACTGATGGTTAATGATCACATTATCTTGGCAATATATGTTTTGCAGCAAATTCAAGTGTCGGGAATTCCTGTTGACAATAAATCTTATTGGAATTTATCGGATCGGTGAATTTGATTTTTCTTGATCGGCTCATCCCTACTAGATACAGTAGTTAGATACTGATACATTTTTTATAATTTTTGATTTGTATTTCAACATTGCCGATCAATGTAGCACAACACACTTGAATGAAAGTAGCCTGCGTGGCGGCGTTAGAGGGAGGGGGGAAGCGGAAAGGCGAAATGGGGAAGGGAACGCCTGCACGAAAGACCCATGATTTTGGATTTCCGCCCACATGAAAAACTGTCAAAAACAACCAATCAGCGACTAGCGGGCTTTCCTCGATGACTAAAACATTTCACTTCTGGCCGAATCGTGAAATATCCATGTCTGAAACTCCGTAAAAAGCTTGACTGCATCTGGTGGAAACAAGATTTATTTTGAAAATTTATTCAAGCAATCGTGTAGACATGGCCGGAAGCACAGACTTGATTCTGACTGAGGCTTGTGAATCAATCGGCTTGCATTACTACGCAGTGAAACATTCTCCGAGCGGGTTTGTAAGTCTTGCGGCAGAAAAAATAAGAAATGCTTTTGAACTTTATAACTTTATGGAATCAGTATTAACACATGCAAAAGGAGACAGCAATGTTCCACCAACCGATAACATTAATAGATAGAATTAAGCGACATCTGACTGCCGAACACCGTAACTCCAGAATGGGATTTGGCCAAGAAATTTCATATGCAAGACAACGTAGCTAGAAACCATCACTTATATACGTTTAGCCGTAAGTCTCTCTATTCTGAAACGTCGAAGGAATTCTCTGAAGGCCCAGAAAGCATTGTTGAAACACCTGAAGACAAGGACAAGGTAGAAATCACAATAATATAGCTGCTTCCCCTGCAGACTGATAATCACGCGCTCGCACGAACGTAAATCTACCAAATCCATAATCAAACTCTCGCCAAATCCCGTTGGTAATACCAACAAAACATATTTTCCTGGCAGCAGCTCCCTCGTAGCAACTTTTTGTTCCAGTTTTAATTTAAAGCTACGACCAGCAACGAACTGAAGATCGGTTAAAGCTTTTATATCTATCGTTATCGGTTAAAGATCTTAAATTTAAAAATCGCCATTTTTAAATGTTTATTTCCTGACAGGAAACCCTGAATACTAATGAGTTGAGTTAGCCAATCAGAATTTAGCGTCCTCTGGTGGACGTAGAAATCCAAAAACATGGGTCTTTCGTGCAGGCGTTCCATCTGCACTCACCCCAGTCCCTGGCCCCCTCCCCCAATCGGCCTGAACGCCTGCTTCGCAGGCTAGAATGAAAGAATATACCTATACTAGTCTGCTACAAATAAAATACAGCTGCAGTTATACAGCTCAACCCCACAAATTCAAACATTTAACTAACTAAAGTGGCCAAATAGTGTTTTCTATAGACCTCCTTTACTTTTTACAGCACATAACTTAAGCCATATCAGATAACTCTAGTTTTCAGTGACTCAACCAGCTATGTTCTACCACTTTTAGTTTGGCTGGAAGTTAAGTTTGTTAGTGCATTCATTATATATCTTTCCTTATCAGTAACTATCATGCACTGTTTTCTAAAAGAAATTATTTGTTATTAAAATACTGTGGTCACAGCCCACAAAGATGAACAAATAATTGGATGAAATATCATAATAAACATGCTGTCTAAAAATAATGACAAATAACTATATGTTATATACCGTTGCCAGTACTTTCAAATCAGTGAAGACATTATAGGCTTCAAGGACTGCTACAGTACAGAATTTATCAACTTTTATATTGTTTTCCTGAAAAGCAGTTTTATTCTTGATTATAACCCACAAGGCTTAGCTTTATTTTGTCTTAGTGGCAAGTCTTTGGTAATTGGTCTGAACATTACGGGGCACAGATTATTTGGTGTAATTTACTTAAAAACCCAAATAATTTAAAACATTGTATCGATGAATACTGCCTGTAGTCTGGAGATATTTAAAGAATAATGCATTTCCCACTGTTTCTCTATTAACACAGCACCACCTGAGACAATATTGTTCACAAAAAAACAGTCTGATGGTGGCCTCCAATGGATAGTTGGGTAAAATGATAAATTGGTAATCAATTTAAGACGTGTACCACGGTTCCATTTGCTGAATTTAGGCTTCCTTGTCTGCTTTTATATGATTAATAAAGCTTACTTATAATATCAATTCTTCATTTGTTAGAAAAATATGGTATTTTTCATGGCTATACTTTTGCTTCAACATAGCTTATTTGTAAACTAAATGTTTAGGAACTTTGAAGCATCAAATATAATGACCAGAGACAAAAAATCCTACAGCAATCAGCATTTTGTCAGCGAAACTATAGTATAATCTATAATTTGAATTTTTCTTCAAAACTGTACAGGTTATCTATTAAAAGGTTCGGCTGGATTTCCATTTTAGAGCACTACCTATACACGCTATTACATATACACGTAACGTATCTGCAAATCATGTCTTTGTCACTCAGTTGCTCGTAGAATGAAAATACAAAGGAAAATTATAATATGAGTTGTCAATGTCCTTTCCATATGCGGTGTTGTAAAATTATTGTCCACGTATTTTATCAAGTCCTGATTTTCATGTCATCCTGATGCTTTGGATAATTTGGAATAGAGCTAAAGATAATAGAGTTTTATTTAATAACGACGTAAATTACGGTTTACTTTAATATCAACACTGTGATAAAATAATCGAGAACAAAACTAATAATAGAATTCAAGCGAGTAGAGACGTATTACGAATTAAATTCATCTGAATTATTAGCGACGATATGGATTAGTAACGGCGTTATACAGAGAAGACATACCTGAACCACACACAACAAATATGAACAACCCTAAAAGCATTGGTCCAACAGCATATTTTTCATCTTTTGGTTTCTAAAAATTTTAAAAATCAAGAGTCAACTACGGCCCAAGAAACTCAAAGGCAAAGCCGACTTTAAACAACAATATTCCAAAACCTTATTGAATACCCACCAGTGATTTAGAGACGTTTCCTCTTTGCGAAACATTTTGACTATGTTTCTCGTTTGCGATACGGATCCTCTGCTTCGCTGGCATTTTCCTTGGCTTTCTTTGCGTTCGCCACAAATTTCACCAACAGAGAACCTCAAGAGACTCAACAACTCGTTCTTGTTTATTGGTGTTTAGACGTATTGACATCTGATTGGCCAGTAATGACAACCAATCACAGACAAGAAAAAGGGATGACACAATTTCAAGAACTGTCTAATCCTAATCGCAACCCTAATCCTAACCTTGATAATAACCTTAAAGCTAACCCTAAGTAACCATAGTTAATATTATAACCCAACATGAAAGATAGGCAAAAACAGAAAGGTCCTTTTGAGTCACCATTTTAGCTACTTCCGAAACCGGGGACATTGCTATTGCACCTTTCCCGAATTTGCACTCTGCAAAGTCAAAATCAAGAACGCAGGTTGTCACGCGACAGGGGAAAGGAAATGGCTAACTCAAAGACCTTTCTGTTTTTGTCTGAATGTGCTTTAACAATGAATGTAGTATATTATTAGTAGAATATTTTTGGCCGTAAAAAACGTCATAGGTTAGGCTTTTTTCGGTTAAGCTTGGGGGACTGTATTCAACCTGCAAATTTTACCTGCCCAACTTAGTCTTCTGCTTTCGCAGACTAGCCCAACTGAGAGTGTAATTTCAATGGGTATGATAAAAATATAGAGGTCAGGATATGCTCCCAATTTACACAAAGACCTCAATATATGAAAGTTTAAAGTGATTTTTGACGGAAATGTTATGGCGAGTAAGTCAACTCAGCCCCTCATCCATGTGCTAATCGTAACCCTAAACCTAATGAATCCTAACCTAAACCTAAATATCCTCATCCTAACTACAATACAATATAAAACTTTATTTAACAATGGAAAAATTGCGGTGTAATCTAATTTTGGATCTAATTATCAGCAGACCACTAAATATAAGCACACAAGCACTAAACAATTTCACTTATACCTGGCAAGGTTTAGGATTCAGTTTTTGTTGTAGTGTTTTTGTAGTGGTGCTACAAACCATTACAAACTTAACCTTTATACTATGGTTTTTAGACTTTCAAACCAACACTGTAAAGTGTTAAGAGTATTCTAGCAAATGAATCTGTCATGGCAAATTTATGGCAATAATCTCAACAGCCTCGTTTTCATGTTGCCCTAGTGTGAATAACATGTTGGAGGGGGATAAGTAAAGGTTGGACACCTTGTGTTCCTATAGTCAAAAGAGACGAAACATTGACAAACTTGTCCTTCCACATCAAACTTGTGCACTTTGAATTAAGAGACCAAATGGAAGAGGCAAAATTGTACACTGGAAAATTTTCCCCCCTTTAGTCGGTTTTGGGAAGTGTAAGCTAGAACTAGTCTATATCGCAGAACACAACGGTGATGACCGGATGTGCAGGCATGCAAAATAGATATATACATTGCGATCTCATTCATTTTGTTGATTGTCTATTTTGCAAACAAATTCCACTCAGTAAAGTTCTACTTACACTTACTGTAGCTTTAAGTATAAAGACCGTCATGTAGATAAGAACGTGCTGCTGGTAATAGATTTAAATAGCTATGATGATAACTTGGTTACAAACCATAACATAAATATACAGACCTTTTTATACAACACTACAAACCACTACAATTAACCACTACATAATCTATACAGACCTTTTACACACAACACTATACAAACCATTACATAAATATACAGACTTTTTTATACAACACTACAAACCACTACAATTAACCACTACATAATCTATACAGACCTTTTACACACAACACTACAAACCATTACATAAATATACAGACCTTTTTATACAACACTACAAACCACTACAAACCATTACATAAATATACAAACCTTTTTATACAACACTACAAACCACTACAAACCATTACATAAATATATAGACCTTTTTATACAACACTACAAACCACTACAAACAACTACATAAATATACAGACCTTTTTATACAACTTCTACAAACCATTACATAAATATATAGACCTTTTTATACAACACTACAAACCACTACAATTAACCACTACATAATCTATACAGACCTTTTACACAACACTACAAACCACTACAAACCATTACATAAATATACAGACCTTTTTATACAACACTACAAACCACTACAATTAACCACTACATAATCTATACAGACCTTTTACACAACACTACAAACCACTACATAAATATACAGACCTTTTTATACAACACTACAAACCATTACATAAATATATAGACCTTTTTATACAACACTACAAACCACTACAATTAACCACTACATAATCTATACAGACCTTTTACACAACACTACAAACCACTACAAACCATTACATAAATATATAGACCTTTTTATACAACACTACAAACCATTACAAACCATTACATAAATATATAGACCTTTTTATACAACACTACAAACCACTACAAACCATTACATAAATATATAGACCTTTTTATACAACACTACAAACCACTACATAAATATATAGACCTTTTTATACAACACTACAAACCATTACATAAATATACAGACCTTTTTATACAACACTACAAACCACTACAAACCATTACATAAATATATAGACCTTTTTATACAACACTACAAACCACTACAAACCATTACATAAATATATAGACCTTTTTATACAACACTACAAACCACTACATAAATATACAGACCTTTTTATACAACACTACAAACCACTACAAACCATTACATAAATATATAGACCTTTTTATACAACACCACAAACCACTACAATTAACCACTACATAATCTATACAGACCTTTTACACAACACTACAAACCACTACATAAATATACAGACCTTTTTATACAACACTACAAACCACTACAAACCATTACATAAATATACAGACCTTTTTATATAAAAAGGTCTGTATATTTATGTAATGGTTTGTAGTGTTGTATAAAAAGGTCTGTATATTTATGTGATGGTTTTGTAGTGTTGTATAAAAAGGTCTGTATGTTTATGTAATAGTTTGTAGTGGTTTGTAGTGTTGTATAAAAAGGTCTGTATATTTATGTAATGGTTTGTAGTGTTGGGTCTGTATATTTACAGTATGTAATTTTTTATACAACACTACAAACCACTACAATTAACCACTACATAACTATACAGACCTTTTACACAACACTACAAACCACTACAATTAACCACTACTGTACATATAAATATACAGACCTTTATATACAACACTACAAACCACTACATAAATATACAGACCTTTTTATATAAAAAGGTCTGTATATTTATGTAGTGGTTTGTAGTGTTGTATAAAAAGGTCCGTATATTTATGTAATGGTTTGTAGTGTTGGGTCTGTATATTTACAGTATGTAATTTTTTATACAACACTACAAACCACTACAATTAACCACTACATAACTATACAGACCTTTTACACAACACTACAAACCACTACAAACTATACAGACCTTTTACACAACACTGCAAACCACTACAAGCCATTACATAAATGTACAGCGTTAAAATCGTAAGAGTATTTCATGATCACACATTGTAGTGGTTTGTAATGGTTTGTAGTGATGCTACAAAAACACTACAGCAAATACTGAATCCTAAACCTTGACTCATTTGATTTCACTTCATAATTTTATTGATTCATAAAGGAAAACTGAAACATCAAAGAACTGCTTTTAGGATGTTGTTCCAGGCACTCCGCCAGTACCAGGAGTTCTTCCAGGTGGTCCACCAGTACGAGGAGGACCAGTGTTGTCAGTCTAAGAAACAATAAAACAATAACAGTTCAGTGGCAAAGGATTAAATTAAAGATTTAGATTTTTAAATAAAAGAAAAATATCATTTTAAAAATAGTAACTTAAACAATATCAAAATGAAGACTTACTCTTGGTCGGAACCTGGGAGGAGGGGTCCTTATCTTACGCTCAGCCCTAGAACGATTCCTCACTACCTTTGAATGGATGGCACAGCTAACACAGTAGCTGAGCTTAACATATAGCTTTGGCAAAGCATACACTGCAGAGAAAAAGACAGCAAAGGTAAATAAAGAAACAAAGTTCTGCTCTTAATAAAATAAAACTGAAACAAAATAAACCAGCCAGATACATTTATTCCACAAGTTTCTTTAGGCAAAACAAATTCAGTTCTTTTAAGCTATCTGATTGGTTGACAAGAATATTAACAGCACAATTGTTTTCATTCAACCAATTGTGACTCAGTAAATGTATACAATAAATATGAAATTTCTTAAATATATAATATTATAATATTAAATTTATCTTACTTTCAAAGGCACTGGCCTCAGAAATATCTCTAACAGCTGCAGCTTCAACCATATTTCTAATCACAAACTTCTTTATAGCCTTGTCCTTTGGAACAGCTCGGGCACAGTTGGTACATCTTATGAACCGAACATGACCTCTGCCTTTCTTTGATCGGCCATTGTTACGTCTCTTGGAAGTCTAAAGCAAACAAAGAAACAATTGCATTTTTTGAAAACTCTGTTGAGGCATGCGCAGAACGGACTTGACATCACCTTTAAAGTGTCTATGAAGTGAAAAATTTGCTAGCATTTTTTTGCTTTAACGGACAAAGTAGCACGGCAGGAGCGTACACTGAAAATTTCAAGTTAATTTGAGCTATCAAATATCAAAGTTTGGCATGGCTAAATATTTTTGGTGAAATCTGAAATGCTCGGTTTATTGTCTTGTGACATATGCAGGTGTACTTACTATGTATAAGAACAATGGATTTGAACATTAATGATCCACCTGCATACGTCATATACCACATATATTCAATCCCAGTCTTTCCCTATTTTGTAATGTTAAACTATGCCAATGGTCAAACTTTGAGTTGATAGCTCAAGACTCTGCAGCAGATTCACTTGAAATTTTCAGTGAACGATCCTGCCGGCTACTTTGTTCGTCAGAGCAAAAAAAATGCTAGCGATTTTTTCACTTCATAGACACTTTAATGATACCATGTATCTTTACATGTATCTTTATATCATGTATCTTTGCTGTTCTTTACTCTTTTTTGACAATTCAGGAAGTCTTGTTTGTCAGTTAACATTATAAGCTAAAAGTACTACCCAAAAAACAAATTTCTTTTTACAACTCATATTTCAATAAAAAGAATTTATAGGCAAAGTACAAAAATCAGACTATCAGACTATGATATAGAAAGCACATAAAAACAATTCTAAATATTAAGATATCAGAAGTTGAATCAATGTCCATAATACCAAGCTATTCTTTATATAATTTCAAACTTGTTTATTATAGAATTACAGTTGATTATAATATTAGAAACGACGGAAACGACAGGGATATATATTAAATATGAATCACTTCTAGAGTCAGAGAAGAACATAGCAATGCTGAGCCATGAATCAAATGATATCAAGAATTAAAACCTATTCGTAGGAATTTAACCTTTCTATTGATGCTATTAGGGTAGTTATATGGCCAAAAACGTCAAGTTTAACCATAAAATAGGTGATTTTACTACAGCAACTGAATGACCTACCATATTGATTCCAAGTTTCGATCGAAAAGACTCACACATGGGCAAACCCTGAATACTTCGTGGACTCCCCTCTCTTTGAGGTCACGAGATTGATTGAGAGCGTGACTCGTTGTGAACTACGAACGTCAAGAGAAAATTGAGAATTAACAAGAGTTCTAAATCAAAATGAGTACGGTAAGTTGTGAATATTTGAAGGATATTGCGGTTTAGCGTGCTGTGGCAGTCTAGTCTAGCACAAACCTTTAAACTGCGTGATGCATTGCAGTGGATCTGTAGTGTAAGTCTTTTCCGCTGATTATTTGTCATTTCAATCACTTTATACGGCTGACATTTCATTTAAATATCCCGAATTTAAAACATAGTCCTAACCCCAACATAACCCTAACCCTAACCCTACACCTAATACTAACTCTTACGATAATGCTTTATTTTAGAAATAACAGCTGATTTTAATTTCGAATTTTACTACCCGATAGTCTATTTCGGGATTTATATGAAACTTCACCCCTTTATACAATTCTCAGTTTAGTGTTTCTAATAAAATTTGCTCAAGATCATGTAGATACTGCCATTTTAGAAACCCGAGTTAGAAAACAGATGCACAGTATACAGAAATGATGTCACATACTGTAGACTAGGCCAAAATGAAAAATACCTTGGTTTCCGGTTTCCCGACCCTACCTAGTTTTTGGCCAGTAAAATACCGAACCCTAATATTTTTATTGAAATTTCGAAAAGTCTGGCTAAGAGTTGCAGCTTAATTTGCATCCTGGGATAGTAAACATGGCTGTCGATCCAGGCAGCATCCTCAAGATCAATGTGGTTTGGTAAAACTTATTGTTCGTCCATGCAATGTTTAGAAACAAAAGTAAAAAAAAAGAAGAAAAACCGACCTACCCTACCTAATTTTTTTCAGCATGAAATAGGAAACCCAGGCATTTTTTTTCTTGGCCCTATCGGTAGTAAAATTTAAAATTAAAATCAGCTATTATTTCTAAAAGAAAACGTTATCGTAAGAGTTAGGGTCAGGTTTGGGGTTAGCCGTTAGGACTATGTTTTAAATTCGGGATATTTATATGAAACTTCAGCCGTAATATTTGAGGTACCTGTACCAAGTAGGGATATTTAGGGTAAGGATTTAGTAGGCTGTTGTGGTATATCGATATTTCGGTAATTACCGGTATTTTTGAAATACCAAATATTCGATATTCTAACTCTCAGACACCGGAAATATTGAAATTATCGGTTGTGTGTTGTTACTGCATTTTCACATTGCGTAGAAACCTGTTAAAACCTGAACCTATTAAATGTATCAACTTTCATTTTTTTCTCACCTGCTAATGTAAAACAAGATGCGCGACAACAGATTTAATGTGAACAAGACGCCCGCTAGGCGTTAACTCGGGCTACTTGAGGTTGTGGCTTGTTGAAAGACATTGTAGGCAAATTCAGTGGTTTGAATTCAATATACACAAATCTATAGTTGTAGGTACAATGGTTGGTTAAATTTTCCATCATTGCAAACCCATAACATAGTGTTGGCCAACAGCTTTGATTATATGAAGGTGAGTTGACTCAGTATCCAAGCTGGCTTACTGAGAAGTCTGCTCCACCAAATGAGCCATCCTGTTTGCTGACCTAATCCAGTTCTAGTCAACAGGGTCAGCCTGGCAAGCAAGCCGGCCTGTGCTCATGTAATTACTAATAATAATTAATATGGTCAGTCCGGCAAACAGGTTCAGTTTGAGCAATCATTAAATCAGTTAATCTTGTTCTCAGTGTATAAGGCATAGCAGTAAATCAAACCATTTAGCTGGCAGTAGCAAGGTGTCATAAGCTATTATAAAATAGTTTAAAGAAATGTAATTCAAAATCATTATTTTTTTGAAGTTATATTAACAATTTGAGCCAGTAAACATATTCATTATTTTAGCATATTTATTATTTGAGAGGCTTTATACATACTAGTGACTAGTCCAGTGGGCCGGCCAGCTAGCTAATTGCAATATAAAGACAGATTACTGCATAGTTAACTATGTTACTGTTTCGGTTAGCGAGCCAACTCGCTTTCCATGTAGTCAAGGCCAAAATTCAGACCCGTCACTGGTAGTAAACTAGCAAACAACAACAAACTCTTTACTCCTTGATCTTGATAGTTGGTATGGGTGTCACAGATTTATATACTGTGTGTTCATTTGTAAGCATTTGTGTATAATAATACATGTATGAACAATCGATACAAATTTACTGATAACCCAGAACATTTTGGAGCTCCATTTAAGCTTACAGGTAAAATATCAAGTGAAACAGGGTAAAATTCGATAGCAACTAATTACTAAACATTAACATAGTTACATAGGCTCATAGCATCAACTTTATTTTGAAAAACATAACAATAAACAATACAGCCAACAAAGCTTATAAAAATATTACAGTTACCTCAGAACAATTAACATATTTCCATACAGCATTCATATGTTGAGTCTCATAATAAATTATTAATTAGACAAAAAATAAATTATTTAGTAGACAAAAAGCGTATGGAAACAGATAATTTGATTGAGTACAGGTTCTCAAAATACCCGTTTCGAAAGCGATCGGGATTGTGAGCGTATATACTATATATATAAGATCAAGATACTTGCCAGTTGCCAGCCACATCAAAGATTTTCAGTGAAGTGCACTCGAAGAAAGGTGATCAGAGAGTAAATAAATTACAATGGCGCATGAATATATGCAGTGTTTTCAGTTTCGCAAAGGTGAAAAGCCTGGGTACGAGGTTGATCGGGATGCGGGGGGCAAAACATTTTTAGGATCCGTTAACTGCGCATGTGTAGTAATCCCACATTCATAGTCTCGCTCACCAGTCTACTAATTTAGTCAACAATGATGCAATAATTGCCATTTCGCGACATTGACAAAATAAAAATAAACAGAGCCCTTTCTAAGACTCGTGCTCTCCCCCCAGGGGGGGGAGGCCCGAGTAATAATCGCTGTATTAGCACTATTCCAAAGGATGACTCATTTTGCAGAAGCCTTTCTATAATAACAAGTGAGATCTGTGAGAGAATGACAAATTGCAAGACAAAGGCAGGGTTCGAATTAGCGGGTCGCAGTTCGCAATTTGCGAACCGAATTGAAGCATTTGCGAGTCCACTTTTCATTATTGCGAATCCATATTTCATTAACCATGTTTTTCGCACTTTAAATCGCAACATTTTCAACTTTTTTACGGCTATTTTTTATAATAATAGTGCGCCACGAGTTGGATTAGGAAATTCAAGTTGAGATTGCCTAGCAACAGTTTCACCTATATACTTTGTTATGATTGGCCAGGTTATAAATACCTAGCCAATGAAAACAATGTAAACATGTCAAACTAACCCCCGGTGATTGTACCCTGTGGATAGTGAAATAAAATTGTGTATAAAGTAAAATAATTAATAAATTGCGCTCGATTCAGACAACATGTAAAGACAAAATGGCAGAAAGTGCGACCGCAGGCGCTGTAAGGATAGCCACTGTGATAAAATGGGAGAAAGAATTAAAATGCCAACTAGAAAAAGACATCGTTCGTGGCAAAGTGACAAGGATAAAATGTTCTTTGTGTATAACGTTTGATAGCCAATTGAATAAAATGCGCAGCTACACCGCAACATGGGTTGAGGGTACCAAGTCTGTAAAGAAAGACTCTCTAAAGAAGCATTTAGCAAGCGAAGTACACCTGAAAGCTATTGATCTTAACAGCAAAGCACAACTGGGACCGATTCAATACAACCAGCATATTCTTCAGAATACCCCTATTGGTCGTGGGTTAACGCGAATGGCAGAGAAGGATAAGGAAGTCCTACGAGTATGTTTCAATACTGCGTATTATTTAGTGAAACAAGAGCGGCCTTACAGTGATTATCCGACACTGCTTAACCTGCAGTGTAAGAACGGAGTTCAAGATTTCAAGTGCTACAGGAATGACCGCTCAGCGGCTGGTTTTACTGACGTAGTAGGGGACATGATAAAGGACAGTTTGGTAAAAGAGTTACTAAACGCGAGGTATTATTCGCTTCTGACTGATGGAAGTACTGATTCCGCAGTAATAGAGGAAGAAGTTGTTTACGTTTTGTTTCTCAACCATGATGGCTACCCAAAGGTTAAATTCCTGAGCATCGAATGCCCTAAGCATGCAAATGCTGAAGGACTGAAGGAAATAATTGAACTTTCCTTCAATAGAATAGGTTTGGTTGACTTCTCCACCAAGTTACATGGATTTAATGTAGACGGTGCCTCAGTAAACACAGGAATCCACAGAGGTTTGGGTGTGTTGTTGCGTGAGAATTCGCCGTGGTTGACTGTGATCCATTGTTTTAATCACCGATTTGAGCTTGCTATCAAAGATTCATTTAAGGGAACTTTCTTTGATGAAATAGATACTATGCTAGTTAAACTATTCTATCTGTACAAGAAAAGTTCAAAGCGTTTGCGAGAACTCCATGAATTTGGAGAAATTTTCGAAAAATCGGTCCCAAGGCCAACTAAAGTAGGAGGTACGCGTTGGATAGCGCATAAGTTTAGGGCAATGGCAATCGTTTTACAGCATTATGGTGTCTTTATCGCCCATCTCGAATCTTTAGCTCATACAGATTCTCAATCACTCAAGAAAGCAGAAATCGAAGGCTTTGTGAAGAAGTGGAAGTATGCTAAGTTCCCGCTACACATAGCAATATACTTAGATGTTTTAACACCTCTTAAAGTTCTCAGTGTGAGCATGCAAAAAGAAGAACATGATCCGGTGTTCATGCTACGTCGCATACAAGAATTCAATTGGACAATGGTAAAGTTGAAACTGCTAGTTGAGAACTCTTTGCGCGACACTTCCAGCACTAGCAGGATGACGAATTATACCAAATTTCTTAACGAGGTATCGGAAGATGAAGATGACACGAAAGTCTACCAAAACATCAAGCTGAAGCAATTTGAAAGCAGCAAACTTGCAGTAGAACGTTCGTTTAGTGAAATCGTCACAAGCATTTGTAATTCTGTCGAAGGGCGTTTCGGTGATGTGAAAGATAATCCTATATTTCAACATTCGGTATCGATTCTCGATGTTAACAGCTGGCCATTGGATGAAAATTCTCTTTTAAACTATGGTGATAACGCGATTAACGATTTGATCGAGTTTTGGAAGGAATTTCTGGAAAGGAATGGTTGTGACATAACAAATATTCCAGCCCAGTGGGACATCCTGAAGAATCGAATTCGGCCCACGATTGCTCATGACGGCAAACAGAAATATCTGGAGATATGGGCAAGAGTTCTTACAAACGACATCCTAAAAGTGGAATGTTCAGATGCGCTTCATATCATTGAGTTGTTGCTGATTACTCCATTCACGAACGCAAAACTTGAGCGCATGTTTAGTCGAATGAATCGAGTGAAAACCGACTGGAGAAACAAGTTAGGGAGAGAAAGGTTGGACTCGTGCTTGCGGATAAGTGAAGAAGGGGAGTCCATAGAAGACTTTAATCCTGACGGAGCTATCGAAATTTGGTACGAGCAGAAAGTCCGTCGAATTTCAGTTGCGAAACCTCACAGATATCCTGAACAACGTCAAAAATCTGGCCCATCCTCTCAAGCAGTCAACATCGCTAAATACACATTATCTGATCTAGAAGAAACAGATACAGATTCAGACTCTGTATAAAACCTGTTGCTTCGGTTTACCAGTTTCACCAGCAAACGTTGAACATTGAAAACAAATCATTGCAGAATCAATCAAATAAACTTGTCAAAATGCCTTTGCTTGAGTTCTTGATTGATTTGTTTTTAAATGTTCAACATTTGAAAATTTTGCTGGTGAAAGTCAAACTTCAAACGTAAACATGCGTGACATATTAATTTATAAACTAAGACAAGAAATGTAATTGTTCTGTTCTGTGTTTCTTTTGCTTGTAGTACTACGACATGTAAGACTCTGAGGAAACAGATTTATTTTAAATTATTTAAAATATATAAAAACGGGTGTTTAATAGTATTATAAGCGCATTCCCCAAAGAGGGCGGGGCTTCCGGAAACCTCGAAATTTGCAACATTTTTTGCGAATCGAATTTTCTTCTCTAATTCGAACCCTGAAAGGATGTCTTCTCAACTGTCAAAATGATTTGAATAGATCTCACCCTTTGGTCTTTGGTTAAAAGCAAAGTTTCACTGTGTCAGAATTTATACAGCTCATTGCAGTTGCCAACTGCTATTTGTAACATTTTGTGCTGTTTGACGACTTTACAGTATGTCACATACTAAAAAACATTTAAAGAGTGAGTGTCAACCGTGACGCTTATTAATTATTTCTGCATTTTTCACAGAGTTCAATGTTTTCTTGTCTTTTGTTTTGAATTATGTCAGCCTTGACTGACGCGAAGCATGAAAGACCAAGTGACGAGGTTCAAACAAAAAATCAGGTTCCGACTTCCGAGTCGACATATTTGGATTGTGGGTGAATAAGAAAGCCTCTATAGGGGTTTGTGTACCCTGGGTGCCAGAGGTTCTTCTTCGCTCGTTGGGGGGTAACAGGGGCACGCGAGGTTGAGGTAGGGTTTGTGAGAAGACTCGGAAAATTTGCAGAGTATTTACCACGTTAAGTTGGCAACGAGGAACTTCAAAACACTTTGTTATCATACGGAAAGTAAAGACAAATGCGTAATGTACGACGGTTGATACTCACTCTTTAAGTTTCGCGAAAATTTTATCTGTAAAAATACCAGTGTATTCAATGTTACCGGTATTTTTTTTCCGGTATTGGTATTATTTTTTTTCCATAATGGGTCAGCCTAGGATTTAGGGTTTTTAGGGTTATATTTTGCCACAATTGCGTTTATATGTTTAATATTATAGCACCAGGCCTATGTAGGCTTGGGCGGTTTACCGGTTTACCGGTTTTTTTCGGTTTTATTTATTAAAACCGGTTTTTCGGTTTCGCTTTCAGAAAAACCGGAAAACCGTGATCATTACATATACTGTCATCGCCCAGTAATTTGATTATTATTTTGACGTTAAACGGTTAAAGAAACTCGACACTCGACTCGACTTTTGACATATAACCAATCACGCAATGCGCATCTCACGGTGTCAATTTCATGCCACGCTGTTTGGTAAAAACATTGCGCGCAAATCCTCATGGCTGCCACAAACGCAAACGTCGAATTGCGATCAAAAAAGGTTTCTTCTGCGACTACTGCCTCTCCTGCCTGGCAATATTTTGGCTTTGGGCTAGAAGAAGACGACAATGACCTGCCGACATGCAAGCTTTGCATGAGAAAAGTCCGTGCTGCTGGGGGAAATACATCCAATCTGCTTAGACATCTCAGAGACCATCATCCAGTCGAGTCGAGCAGGATTGCCAAAGCAAAACCAGTCAAACGTGGAGCTGCTGGACCGTCAACTTCTCAAAGCCAACAATTGCCCATTGTCGAGGCGTTTTCCAAGCTGAAAAAATATGAAAGGGGAGGTAAACAGTGGCAGAATCTGACCAACTCAGTCACGAACTGCCTTGCGAAGGATATGATGCCCATATACACCGTGGAAAAACCTGGATTTCAGCAGCTGTTAAAGGATTTCGACCCGAAATATCAACTTCCAAGCCGAAAGTATTTCAGCCAGCAAGCCATTCCAAAACTGTACAACGAAACGAGAGAGAAGATATTACAGCAACTTGGATCAGCTGAATTCTTTTCGGCCACATCGGACATGTGGTCAAGTAACACAATGGAGCCGTATATGTCTTACACTGTGCACTTCATCGACCCCGACTGGAAGCTGCAAAGCAGATGCCTACAAACCCTATACATGCCTGTCGACCATACTGCCGAAAATCTCGCTGATGGGATGAAGGAGGTCTTAGAGCACTGGCATCTCTCATCCACAAGACAAGTGTGCATCACCACCGACAGCGGAGCGAATGTCGTGAAGGCGGTTCGTGATCTAGATTGGCCATGGATGTCGTGTTTTGGCCACAATCTTCATCTCGCCATTACCAATGCCATGAAGGATGAACCCCGCATCTCACGGGCAATTGGGGTGTGTAAACGCATCGTGACGGCATTCAGCCAGAGCTGGAAGAGACGTCGCGAACTTAGCAAGACACAGCTAGAGCTCGAACTTCCAGTCAAGTCTCTAGTTTCGGTAAATAAGTCTTCTAAAATTTCACACTTAATATATTTACTAAAAAAATACAATATTGAATATTTGACAAAGACTACAAAGTAAATATTAATTATTATCTTGTAATTTTATCTTGTATTACAGGAATCACCAACAAGATGGGGTTCTACGCACAAGATGATTGCTCGCATATTGGAGCAAGAGAGAGCCATTCGGCGAGTGTTGTCTGAAGATCGTAAAGTCGCCCATCTTGTCCTGACCTGGCAGGATATAGATGTCTTAACGTCGATTCACACAGCCCTGGAGCCTATGGCAGACTTCACAGATGCATTATCGGGAGACTCGTACGTCACCGTTAGCTCTATCAAGCCTACCCTGGCGTTCATAAATGATGCTACAATGCCCACCGATGATGACACAAGTCTGACAGCAGATCTGAAGACGAGAATGAAAGCGGACTTTCAGAAACGCTATACCGGCGATGTAACTCAGAGCCTCCAGAATACGGCCACGTGGTTGGACCCTCGGTACAAAGCTGCATACCTGACCGAGGAAGAGCGCAGAGATGCCACGGAGAAAATAAAGGAGGAGATGATGGCGCTAGAAGTAGAGCAGGCAGGTGCCGATGCCCCAGAAGGCCTAGATGTAGCTTGTCAACGGCAGGACAACGACCCCAGCGCACCAGCCAAGAAAAGGAAGAGATCTCTTGCAAATCTTCTGGGTCAAGTAAAAAAAATCAACAGCATCAGCTAACCCAACAAATCCTGCTGCTCGGATCGATCTTGAGATGTCGCGGTACATCTCTGCGCCCGAAATTGGTCTAGATGCGGACCCTCTCGAGTGGTGGAGTATGCACGCAGTTGCATATCCTTTGTTAGCCAAACTTGCACGAAAGTACTTGTGTGTTTGTGGTACAAGCTCTGCCTCCGAACGACTTTTCAGTGTCGCTGGCAAACATTGTTACTGCCAAGCGGTCGCTACTGAAACCACACAAAGTTGATATGTTGGTTTTCTTGGCGAAAAACCTGTGAATCCTGTATTATTAAAATGTTTCTGACTTTTTCTAACAAGTTACAATCCATAATTTTGTTCAGTTTTTTTTTTAAATTTCGTTTCATTTTCGCTGCACGTTCGTTTTTTGTTCAATGATTTACCGTAATTTACACAGTCCTTTATAAATGTACAGTCAAATTACAACGTATTTAAGCGCTATTAAAATTTTGAAATTGCGTTTCATGGCTTTTCGATTATTTAAAAACGGAAATGACGTCATTTTCCGAAATTTTGAAAAACCGGTTTTACGGTTTTACCGGTTTTGAATCGGACGGTTTTTCGGTTTTTATTTTAAGCAAAACCGCCCAAGCCTAGGCCTATGGGCCCGGTGTCGGATCTGTATCCATGGTGAATAATATAAGCCATTTCTTTCACACAGAAGTTGGCAGAACCTTGCAAATTGATCAAAGATCTGTACTGAAACCTATAACTATATCCATTTTTAATATTGGTGAATAAAATTTTTTATCATGCAGATTCTAGAGATGTACAGTACATCTTAATCAAATATTAATCCAACAGAAAAAGTAATCTTAGACCGTGTGTGTGCTTGGGCACGGGCATACCACAGCCTTTGTGGTATCACCACTACAGCCTTTGTGGTCTCACCACTACAGCTCAGTGCTGTTGTTACAGTACTTTTATTTTGTAACTAGTTACTGACAGTTTATACATTAGGATAAATATAACTAGTTACCAGTAAAAGTTACAAGATAAAAAAGTAACTAATTACAGTTGCAACAGTTATGGTTATTTCCAGAGATACATGTGGTTCAATTTTGGATGTTTTTCAGCCCAACAGGAAAGAGTTAAAGAGACCTTCCCTATCTGTTTAATGAACTTCTAAATGATGTACATTGGTACTTCCTTCATCTTTTGTATGTTATAAGATAAATAACCCCACATGAATCACAATCAAATGAATCATCAACAAAACATTCGCTTGACTTTTTCTTCTAAAAGTGGTATCTTAGCTTTTACTAGATTATCATGGGGACTTTTAATAATACAGTACCTTCTTATGGACAGGTGACATAGTAGCCAGAAATCCCAAAGGATTTTATGAACACCCAAAAGGGCTGGGTGAAAATCCAAAGTCATTACACCATCCTATCAACATAACGTTTTTGAAGGTTCGCTCTTTTTTGCCCTTCAAAAGGCTTAAGCGATCTAACTGCATCACCCAACCAATTTGGGTATCAATAAAATCCCTTTTATAACCTCTTTTCATAAGAAAACCCTTCAATTCCTCAATCCTGCTCTCATAAATATTGTCTGTCTTACAAATTCGACTTAACCTAAGAGCTTGGCTATATGGATGCCTCTCTTAACTACATGTAGTAGATGACAATATTTAAAATTAAGATATTGGTACGTATCTGTTGGGCTTATGGTAAACATCTGTACCAAAAACAAAATTATTCAAAGATAACATAACATCCAAAAACGCCAATTTCCTGACTAATCTTCCACGTAAATTTAATCGATTTATGGTATGAATTCATGGCTCCTAAGAAACTATATCAAGCATCTCTCTACCATGGAGCCACACCATGCATACAGCATGGATATTGGCAGTGCTGTGAGTAACTTTGTTACAAGTAACTAGTTACAGGTACTGTAATCATTACATTTTTGAGTAACTGTAGGTAACTAGTTACTTTTTTGAGAAGGTTGTAACTGTAACTCAGTAACTAGTTACAAAATAAAAGTAACAGTTGCAGCACTGGTTATTGGTAAAGAAAAAAAGGTGCTAAAAGTGGTATTCCTAAAGAGACCAGAGAGGTACAGTATTTGTGGAGAGCATCTGTATGTTCATTTTTTGGGAAGATAGTCATAAACGTTTAGACAATGTACTGTATTGTATGTACATGTTCAGATAATTGCTGGAATATATACATTTTTAAGACCAAACCGGGACCAGTTGCGAACAATGCAACTTCAAGGCCTTCCGGCTGGAATTGAACCCGCGACCATGCGATGCTAGTGCAGTGCTCTGACCACCGAGCTATCGGAGGCCGTTGCCGAGAGCCTAATGCCGGGATAAGATTCTGGGTATATTACAAGTAATATTTGGCATTTCACTCGATTAAACTACATGTTCAAAGGATTTATGGTGAAGGGAAATTTCGAGTGTTGGAATATATACATTTTTTAAGACCAAACCGGGACCAGTTGCGAAAAATGAAATTATTCCATCTATTTTTTATAGAAACATGAATTTAACGTGGAGATGACATGCGGCGGATGTTCTGGAGCAGTTGAACGGGTTTTAAAGAAAAGAGAAGGTGAATTTTTTGACTCAACTATTTTTAATTATAGCTTCTGGGCATCGTAGACATTACTAAAAGATACCAAATGGTTTTCCGTGCAGGATACTGTGATCCAAGCACTTGAGATGTTGCGAGACTTTCCTAAAAAAAAACACGAGCCAATAGGCTACAATCGAGAGCAAAATGTGTTGATACACTTCTTCAAAACCAAGTAAACAACTGCACTTTTCAATGAGAACGTCAAATTAAACCCACCTGCAATCTTGATCGAAATTTGAAAATGTACTTTTTCACCACATGTGCGAACCGAACCTTTATTTATTTTGCAATTTCTTGAGAAAAAACACCAAGTGTATCAACACTTTTGCTCCCTATTTATTGTAGCTATGCTATCGGCCTGGGCCGGATATAATGGACTGGCATTTACGTCACTAGCGTGCTATTACGAAAGTTGCTGCAGCAAGCGGAAGGGTAGCCTGCGTGGCGGTAGCCTGCGTGGCAGGCGTTACGTTTGGGGAGCCTCCCCATTTCCCGCCCCGCCCCCAATTCCCCCCCCCCCCCCAATTTCCCCCCCCCCTCCAAACGTAACGCCTGGAAGGGTAGCGGAAGGGTGCTGAATTTTTCTTTCGCGTTATACTGTACCGCTATATACCATGTGCAGGGACTGAGAGTTGCGTAGCAGTGCAATACGAGGTAGGTGCCAGAATCTTTCATCGAAGTATTGGTTGGATTCACTTGAAACTTCATCGAAATATATTTTACGATATCATATACTCTTCTAACGCAGATGATACCCACAATCGTCATCACGAATGAAAATTTGTTTCTTTAATGTTATTTATACACGGTAGGCCATATTAGACTTATCAGCTATATTATAATAACATATTTAACAATTAAAAAGCGGTTTTACAATGGGTATAATTATATAAAATTATGTAGGCCTTGCAGGAGTTGCATTTTTCGCAACTGGTCTCGGTTGGGTCTTAGAAAATTTCCACACTCGCAAAATATCCTTCCCGTTGGTTTTTCAAAGGGCTGTGTATCTACTGTAATTAAAGGGACAATCCACCAAAAACAAGTGTTGCTCAAATGAAAGTTCCTTGTCGCCTCACATGAGAATGGGTATTTGTTTTCTTCTTATCTTTTTAGTTTTAGAGAAAGAAGGCCGCCATTTTTGTTCTGATTGCGGGCGAATTAATTTTTCATTAATTTTTATTTGACGTCATTGAGTGATACACTTTGAAAAGAAATCCTTCACACTAAATATACTAAATCCACGCTACTGTCTTGTTATTGTGAAGGGTTTCTTTGTATAGTGTTTCTATCACTCATTGACGTCAACAATTAATGAGAGCGACCGCATTCGTCCGCAATCCGAACAAAAATGGCGGCCTTCAATTTACAAGAAATACGACAGACAAAGCCAAATTTCTCTAAAACTAAAACGATTAGAAGAAAACTAATACCCATTCTCATGTAAGGCGACAAAGAACTGTCATTTAGTAATACTAATTTTGCTAAAAACTCCTTTAGAGGGGCAAGATTGACCACAACCGGCAATGTCCTGACTTGGTACCAGTCCTATCTTATACTTATTCATCCTGCAGATTCTGTGACAGTTTAGTCAGACATTAATTATGTTAATGTAAATGAACACGTGACGTTTCGAGTGTTGTGTTACAGTTCAGATAGACATGGAGATGTGATGTAAAGCGAAGGTCAAGTATAAGAATATATAGCAATAAACTGTGAAACTGGTGGCAGCGCAAACTACAAGGCACTCAAGGTGAATAACGATGGCTAATAAACGAGAATATCGACTGGATATCACGTTTGATGGCGAGATCGCAGAAGATTTCGAACAATTTTGGAATCATTATGACCTTACCGCTCGCCAAAACACGGCGGCAAAGATATGGAACGACGAAGACGACGCACCAAAACTACTAGCAATTGAGAAACAATTACGAAGTAAAGCAAGCTTGTTTGTCCGCGGACTACCAGAAGCAAGTAAAGTCTCCGTAACAGTTCTATACGCAACACTAAGAAAGAAATACGTTAACCCGCGAGCGACACAAAGTTATGCTTTGGCATTCGATCAAGCAACACAACAGCCACGCGAAGATCTCGACGATTTTATTCGACGCCTCCAACGCATGGTTCGGCTCGGATTTCCCTCGAGCACCGAAAATGATGCGAGAGTGACCCGCCGTTTTATTTCAGGGATGATCAACGATACCGTTCGCCTTCGCTTGCTTGAGAAAGGTTTTTATAAACAAGATGGCACGTGTGAATCGCCCGAGAACGTTCTCGTTGCAGCGCAAGAACTGTCGTCAATTCTACAGACGAGTGGTGATGGTCCTACTATTTGTGCCATTCAGGAAGAGAACAGTCAACTACGCCAGAAATTGGAAAATTTAGAAAAGAAAGTCGAAGATCTAGCAGTAAGTGCAAAATCTCGCTCGGGCCGTAATTCTCGGGGGCAACAATCCCGGATAGATAAGCCGGTCCGCTGCTGGTATACCCTCCGTGCGGCAAAACGCACCTTGGGGGGTGGATGGAATGCCGGCTGCGTAAAAGAAGAGAGCCTGATTGGAAGCCCCAATCAACTTCGAACAACCGACTTCCTCGCAGTTCTCGGGCAGCCCAGAGTGGAAATCCAGAGGATAATTCAGACTATTTAAATTTCTATTGTCAATTAAAGAAAGTAAACAGCGATTGCAAGCATACGATCAAGGTTATCCAAACTGTTGTGGCACTGCATTTGAAAAATCCCCTTTTGTTCGGGTGGGACAGAACATTGTGAGTGCATTATGGGATAGTGGTAGTGATCTTAGCCTTATAGCAGCAGATAAGATAAAAGAGGACATTGACCTAACACCAGTGGAACTAGGAGAAACACCCCAAGCTGTGGAGGGATCAAAGATTAAATTCAAAGGGAAACTGACTCTGAATGTCTGTGTCGGCAACACCTGGGTTAACCAACACACCTTTTACGTGGTACCAGGACTGGTAGTGCCCTATTTGTTAGGTGCCGATTTCCAGGCGAGATTAGGACAATGCGTTATGGATTGGCGAAAAGGTGAACTGAGATTAGAAGATGGCAGTTGTTGTTCCTTCCATCACACTTATCACTCAAGTTCCGCAGTTTCTGAGCTCCGTGCAGTGATTGCTAGACCTGCAGAAACTGTAGTGTTAGCAGGTGGAACTGAGACAGCAGTTCTATGCGACTTGGATTCCCCTTTGCCATGTAATGAAGTCTTCATTGAACCTATAAATCAACAAACTGACTTTGTGGGAGCTTGCAGAATGATTACACGCCCAAAAACGCAACAACAAGTGGTGTTAAGAGTTGCCAACTTAGATACACAAGCTCAGACACTCTACAAAGGCCAGAAATTAGCTTGGGCTAACCCTAACTTTGAAGTCGGCTTTCAAGACCAGTCATCCGTGCCAAAAGCAAAGTCAGATGCCATTCCAAGAGTAATACATTATCAGATTGACCAGACTCTTGACTCTACTCACCAACAGTCATTAGATAACCTTATTCAGCAAAATAATGATATATTTTACTTCGACGGTGACCAACTGGGTTCAGTTGGCTTGGTGGAACATGACATACCATTACAACCAGGTGCCCGTCCAGTGGCACAACGACCAAGACGGTTGACTCCTCAAGAACGAGAGGAAGTGCGAGAGGAAATACGCTATTTACTCGATCAGGACTTAATTGAAACATCCACAAGCCCATGGGCCAGCCCAATTGTAATCGCTAGGAAAGAATGGACGGTTACGATTGGCTATTGATTACCGCCGACTGAATAGTTTGACAGTCAACAGTCACTACCCACTTCCTGTCATTGAAGACCTCTTAGATCGCTTGAGCAATGCAAGATTTTTCTCAACTTTGGATGCGAAATCGGGGTATTGGCAAATGCCCCTACGAGCCGAAGATACTGCCAAGACAGCCTTTGTTACCCCGGATGGTCAGTTTGAATGGACAGGGCGTGGAACACCATTTGGACTGTCGGGAGCACCGGGCAGTTTTCAACGACTGATGACAGTCATCCTGGGGGAACTATCATGGACCAGCGCGTTAGCTTATTTGGATGATGTCATTGTTTGGAGCGAGACATGGGAAGAACAACTTCAGAGACTTACAGAGGTATTTAAGAAATTTCGCGATGCTGGAATGAAGCTTAACGCAGAGAAATGTCGGTTTGACCAACGTAGGATCGAGTTTCTTGGACATATCATATCGTCCCAAGGTTTGGAAATAGATGCTGGCCGCATCGCTGATTTACGGAACATTGCACGACCTACTACAGTAACCGAGCTTCGCCGAGCCATAGGGGCATTCTCCTACCTACAACGGTATATCGCTGGTTTTGCAGACTTGGCCAAACCACTATATGAACTGTTGGAGGGCAAGAAAGCCAGCCTTCTCAAGTGGACAAAGGGACATGACAACGCATTCATGGAACTAAAGAAACGTGTTTCAGAAGCACCGTGTTTGAAATTACCAGATTTCACACAGCCTTTTGGCTCACTACGGACGCAAGCAATGTCGGTATTGGCAGTCAGTTATCTCAAATGGATAAAGGTACTCTCCGACCGGTAGCATTCTTTTCAAGAACACTTCGGAAACACGAACGTAACTACACAACAACCAACAAAGAACTGTTGGCCGTTGTTGAGAGCATCAAGAAATTTCGAATCTATCTACAAAACCCCTTTACATTGATAACTGATCATCAGGCAATTCGTTGGCTCAACACATCGCTTGACCCAGAGAAAGAGCATGGTCGACTAGGCCGATGGATTAGCTACTTACAGAGCTACCGCTTCACCGTAGTCCACAAGCCAGGTATATCAGGAGAGTTGTCGATGGCCGATTATTTGTCGAGAGCCCATCCTGGTCCTATCACGGCTGCCGTCAGCCAAGTCAAAGTAGATGGAATGGCTGCCATAACCTCCATCTTTAGCCGTGAAGAATTCCTCAACGCACAGAAAGATAATCCGACAATCCAGGAAGTTAAATCACGGATGATGCAGCCCCTGAAGCCAAACAACTGTGGACTTCACGTAATTATAGGAACTGATAGTATCCTGAGAATATGGAATTATGGAGGTCGCTCAACCAAAACCTCTCCACTGGGAAAGAAATCATGGCAGCAAGTAATCATTCCAGCAAGTTTACGTCGGGAGTTTTTAAAGTTAGTTCACGACGCTCCAATATCAGGTCATTTGGGACGGGATCGCACACTTGAGAGAGTACGTCAGACAGCATACTGGCCCTCGGTAGTCGATGATGTGAACAGTTACTGTACTGGATGCCCAAAATGTCAACTGAGAAAGCGTTCTAAGCACACTCAACGAGCACCTTTGCAAGCTACGGAAATTCCCGAAACAACGATGTCGAAGATTTGCTGTGACTTCGTTGGACCATACCCCGAGACGCCCGAGGGATACAAATATGTGTTGCAGATCCAAGATATTTTATCGCGTTATGTAATGTTTGTCCCGACCAAAGACGAGACCGCAACAACAGCAGCAACAGCCTTAGTTCAGCGTTGGATATGTGTATTTGACATCCCACATCATCTTCAATCCGACAACGGTACACATTTTGCCTCAACAGTATTAAAGACGGTGTGTGAGCAGCTAGGAGTTAAACAAGTTTTTAGTAGTCCATGGCACCCACAATCTCAAGGGCAGGTGGAGCGCCAGAATGATACTCTCAACAACTGTCTAGCAGTGCTCGTGGCAGATCATCCATATTCCTGGCCAGCAATGCTTCCCATGGTGGCGTATGCAATCAATTCAGGTCCTTCAGCAACCACAGGACTTAGTCCATTTGAGCTGTTGTTTAAACAAAAGCCGAACCGGCCTGAAACCTTTTTGTTACCTCCAGAGGACAACGAAGATAGCGATGAGGACTATCGACCGAATGGACCAACTATCCAGGAGAAACTTGCTAAATCAGTACGTGCCAACACCAAAAAGTGGGAGAGAGTAGTCCAAAGGACGAGGAGGAAGATTAAAGAAGTTCATGATAAGCAAGCAAAGAAAGCGGCTAAAAATGTCCGCCACAAGGGTTATCAACTGAATGACTTGGTGATGAAAAAGAGTCATACCAAATCAGAAGGAAAGCTGCGCAATTATCATCAAGGTCCTTACATTGTCGTTGGGCAGACAGGTCCAGTGACATACAGAATTAGAGATGCATCGAACGCGGGAGCTAAAGAGGAATCACGACATTACAATGAATTGTTGCCATGGCATCGACAGAGATTACAACATGAAGCGTACCAAGAGAACGATGATGAAGAAGAAGCACCTGATGATGAACCGACGATAGTTAATCCCATTAGACGTTCTACCAGAATAAGACAGCAAACCCAGTTTCTACAATTACAAGATAATCAGCAGTCTTACCAATATCAGCTACCACTGCTCCATGATGAGGATGTTAACAATAATTAATGTTTAATATAGGAGGGGAGGATGTGACAGTTTAGTCAGACATTAAAGTGCCTATGCAGCCCTTTCGTTTTTTAGTTATCTGTATAGAGGATGAAAAAATAGCTGATAAGTTAATTTATCGTTTTTGATTTGGACTTTTCGTTTAGAAGATATCACTATTTAAGTTTAGAAGATATTGCTATTTATATCAAAAAGCCGCAAATTAGAAAGGCCTGGAACGAGCCACATTGTGACGTCATTTAAGAGACGAATGTGTGTTTTGCCTTGGGGAACTTGTAAACACTGTATTAAACACACTGCAAGTTCTCTATGCGATATTCGATCATCTTTACTGTCCGCGTATCGTTTAAGTAAGGTATCGTTCAAGTAAGGTATCGTTCAAGTAAGGTATCGTTTAAGTAAGGATACGATGGACAGATATTTTTCTTTCAAATTCGCTTCATTAGAACATCCATACACTGCGTATCTGTCTGACATGATTGAATAGTTCCATATAAACGATAAATTTTATAGTATAATCTGGGAATCGAGCTCGTTTGATTACGACGCTGGGAAGATCCTCAGGACTCATCTCTTAAATGACGTCACAACCTAGTTTCCAGACTCCAGAATTGGCAGAAATACGTTTTCGGTTTTTAATCGGAATTTGCTTACATTTCTTAATTTGGATGCAAAATATCTTCTAAACGAAAAGTCCAAATAAAAAACTGTAAAATAATTTATCAGCTATTTTTTGATCCTCTATACACATAACTAAAAAACGAAAGGGCTGCATAGGCACTTTAATTATGTTAATGTAAATGAACACGTGACGTTTCGAGTGTTGTGTTACAGTTCAGATAGACATGGAGATGTGATGTAAAGCGAAGGTCAAGTATAAGAATATATAGCAATAAACTGTGAAAATTCCTACAGTATGGCATTCCACAGGGTTCCGTATTGGGACCAATGCTATTCGCTCTGTTCCTCGCTCCTCTAGAAGATGTAATCTCAGCGCATTCAGTGTATGATGTATACTGACTACACCCAGCTTTACGTGACAATTAATTATGCAAGAGCGTTCTTCTATGTTATCAAAGCTTGAAGCATGTGTCAAGAACATAGTAATTTGGTGCTCCATCTTTCGTCTCGTTTTTCACAGACGGTCCCCTGCCGGATATTTTTGTAGATGGAACTTCTATTACTCTTGTTCCAACCGCTCGTGACTTGGGTGTCGCTCTGGATAGTCACTTCAAACTCACCAACCAAAAAACAGCATGCAAATCAGCTTCACTAGCGATTCGGAACATTGGCAGATTAAGAAAGTAGTTATCCCAGGCAGACTGTGAAAAACTTGTCCATGCTTATGTAATAATAACTGAGATAGATTCTTGTAATAGCATCTTGTATGGGCTACCGCGTCCGTAGAATTAGGTAAACTCCAATGTTCATGTAACTATGGCCACAGAGCGTTTTCAGTTGTTGCATCTAGGCTCTGGAATTCACTCCCAGAAAACATTAGACAAATAGACTCCTTAGTACAATTTAAATCGCAACTCAAAACCTTCCTTCCCTAAGTGACTGTCTATCACATATTTTAGTATTTATTTATACCACAGGGAGCCCAACTCTGACGCCTGTGATGTGTTTCTCTGTTTCTCTATTTTATTCTATATTATGGAAATTGTGATGTTTTATATTTAATATTGAAAGAAAGCTGCGCTTATGTGAATAGTGCACGGCTGCTCGCGCGGTACGGCGGTAATTTTAAACTCGAAACAGCTCTCACTGGTGCCACTTGAATACGCGTGACGATCACTGAAAGCTGAGACGACAATTGCACGCGCGGTAATTTGAAACTCGAGCTGTTTTGAGTTTCAAATTACCGCCGTACCGCGCGTGCAGCCGTCCACTATTCACATAAGCGCCGCGATCTCATAAGCGCCGCGGTATCGTAAGCACCATTTTCTTTCAATATTGAATATAAAACATCAGAATTTCCATGATATAGAATAAAATAGAGAAACACATCACAGGCGTCAGAGTTGGGCTCCCTGTGATACGAATGCAGTTCATATTCATCGAAAATCCTAAAGACATTAAATGATTTTGGCTGAGAAAATCGAACGAAAAGTTTATGTAAATTAGCAGAATTTTGTATCAGATATACTACAACCTGATTTCTTTTGTCATTTCTTCGTGAATTATTAATGAGTATTATATGTGTGTATGTATGTTTGTTTCTATATGTGTGTGTACTCTAAATAGCTTTTTAGTACTTGTTTTTGTAAGAGCATTGAGACGTGGTATAATGCTGATAATACGTATTATTATTATCGCAGGAACACCTTTAAGTCAATGTTATATTTATGTTTTAATAGACGTAAAAGATATCTCATTTGACATGGAGAAGCAAAAGGTTTATGTCACTTCTGATGCTTCAGCAGATGATCTTCTCGCAGTCATAAAGAAGTCGGGAAAAAAAGTGTCCTATGTTGGTGCTGCCTGATCGTCGAGATAACTTAAAAACCTAACAATTGTTGAATAACCGATTGTTCACTTTAATTTGAGGATAATTAGTACTTGGTAGATAATGGTTGATAGTGTAGGAATTGCTTAAAAGTGTAGTTAACAATGATTTATCAATAAACGAAATTTTACACTTTTACACCGAGACGAAGTCGAGGTTTTTATTCACCGATATTCACTGAGTCTGAGGAGGTGAATAATTGTTTTAGTATAAATACATATTTTCCTACTTTTAGGAACAGCATTTTCCTCAAAATTGCTATAGTTTCTCTGTTTCTTCTGTCAATTTGACAAATCGGCTGGCGGCCATGTTGAAAAAACGCTGCAGGTGATTATCGACAAATAATCCGAGGTAGCTCGACCAATCAGCGCACGCGATTTCTATAATCACCTCACGTATTTATACTAATTGCCAATTATCCACCTGTGCATAGCGGTCATGTTGGTGTAGCTAACAAAAGAAGCTAATCATGGCGGCTATGACGTCATGTGTATACAATCTATAGTAAACACTCGTTTGCGTATATTTATTATTATTATTATTATGCCTCGTTGACTATCAGCTCTTAGTATAATTTCTGAGCATAACGAGTTCTGATTGGCTGACTGGCCAGTAAGGTGACTATCACTTCACTAGAAATCATACTTGAAAAAGTGTTTTTTGTACTCGGAATTATCATTTTGATGTATGGTTTCTAAAACATGACGAATTTTTTTTCAAAATGGCGACTATATATATAACTAAAAAATCGTCGAAAAGGCTCAAAATCATGGCATAAGCCATAAAGACATTGTATATATCAGATTTGTCTCAAGATAGAACTGTCTAAGGGTAAGGAAATTGTTTATTGTATAATTATTTGTATTTTTACGTCCGTTTTGATCGTTAGCGTGTTTTTGAAAGCTGTCAAGCGTGAAGAAAACATCGAGCATAACACAGTTCAATATTCAACGGTTCTCATTTTTCAACTTTGATTTTGTTGCTCATACCCTTATAGCATAATATAAGACTAGGACTGAACTGGTCTTATCAACGAGGTCGGAGTAGTGTTCAGGCCGTTCAGGCCAAGCGACACTTTTGCCAAATCGAACATCACGTTTGTAGTATTTGCTGAATTGAACGGCTTATCTCGCGGTCATTTCAAAATAACATGGAAATCATGCGGGATCCGATGTCAACGTTGTCAACATTGAGGTTATAGTGTCTCCTTGAAGACGCTGCCGTTTGTTGCCGTGTTCCACTCGATAACAATCTAAACCACGTATCAAGGCGACATAAGCCTTCTAATATTAAAATAACATACGGTAATCATATGGCGCGTTTATGTCAACATTCAATATGACCATTTGAACGCCATACATCTAATTCCAACAACATTTACTCGAAACGAGCAAGCCTCGCGAAGTTATAAATTTTCCATTCAAGCGACACTTTTGCCAAATCGAACTACACGTTTGTAATATTTCTGAATTGAACGACTTATCTGGCGGTGGTCCGCAAGCAGTCATATTTTAAATCGAACAAACGAACGGGAATACCTTCTGATATTAAAATAACATACGGAAATCATGCGGGATGTCACCGTTGTCAAAAACATTGAGGTTACAGTGAGTGTTTCCTTGAATTAAGACGCTGTAATATATTTATTAGCTTTGTTTATTTTCATAATTCGTTACAGCATAATTTTATGTTTATAAACCAATCTTTCAATCTTCATTCACCTTTTTCTTTTTTTTCTATTTTCACCAATCTTCATTTTCCATTTTTTTTCACTATTTTCTGGTCCACATGTGTCGATCGCACTTACATAATCATTTAGCCATAACTGGCATAAGTGCACCTTACCCGGAATCGGTAACCAGCCGAACCATTGCTGAGTCCATACTGTTATTCACGTTGAACTCATCAACGTGCGAGAGGTCTAACATTCAGCACATTATGAAGGTCGTCTTAGGAATTACACCAAAACAACTTAAATGGAGACTATCAACCGATGGATGTACGAAGGGAGTCGGGACCGGCTAAAGCCTAAACACCCTTGTTTAATCTTGTCATCAATCTCCATCCTAATTTTCTTTGGAAGTGATGGGCTTGGAACTAATTGGCTACCCACGAGAGAGAACAGCGGTTGGGTAAGCGCTGAATTAGTTGTACCAGGCCAATATTTCAGCCAGAAGCGACGTGTAGCCTTGGCCGACCGAAAATGGGGCACTTAAACCTGGAGTACTTGTCAAACGAACCCAGAGTGGGTCAGGATTGTTCGGTAAAAAAACTTGCGTCGCCGTTGTTACGGGCCCCGTATCAGTTGAAAGAATGACAATTGCAGTACGTTAAAACGAGAACTTTTGACATACCTTGGTTAACTCCGATGAGCGCTGCTCTCGCCGAGCTTAAGGGCGCTCTGGAGACTTCCAGGCCGATAGATGCTAGTGGTGACTGAGATTCATTCCGGCATCGATATTCACAATGATTCACGATAAACACGATCGATCGCCAGAAAAAACTTCTCTTTGTTCGTGCGATGTTCGACTGAGTGAATGAAGTCTTTTAGTCATACATGTATGTGTCCCTCTTTATCTCACGGTCATGTTATATCTCATTTCTTGCTACTTGATCAGCCCTCGTCTTTGCCAATCACCTGCGCATAGAAGTTGTAATGAACATTGAACACACGCAACATCTGCAGTTTCGTAGTTTCGTGCCATGGCATTTCCGATTACCGCACCGTCGCGCTCTCCTTTGCTTTTAACCTTTGTTATTTCATAACCTCATTTGATTTTCAATTTATTTAACAATTTGCACTCGACCGATAATATTACAATTTTATACATTTCGGCACCTTTTTAAATTTGCATACACTCTCTCTTATGCTAATACATTCTATAACAACTCTCTATTTTTAATTTTTGACACTCTCATTCTCCAGCTGATTATGAAGAAGGGCACATCGTCGGAAACATCGTATATGGAATACATTAAGTACTTTTACTTAAGTATTTTACGATATATTAAAGTTCTCGGACCCAAATTAAATATTCTTTTATATTCATTTAAATTAGCCTTTCTGTCATTCTGACCTCGTTCGTGTGTCTGTAATTCCAACGAGGCCAGAAAGGCAATTGGCATGCATATAAAAGAATATTTAGACTGGCCGCCATTATGAAAGAGGTCTATACAGTCCTTTTGAGAACTTAGCAGCTTTCTTATTTATTGTTAAACAAGACGCCCGCTAGGCGTTAACTTGGGCCACTTAATCACTGGACAAATTAGGGAGATATGGCGTGGATTTGGGCGGGGTGTATGGGTATGCAATGGCGAAAGCTTACCATCGGCTTTGCAGCCCGAGGAATGAGGAAGAAAAATTAGGCGTCTACACGCAGGCTACCCCCGCCACGCAGACGAAATTTAATGTAAGGGCAATGCTATTTTTTCTAATATCTGTTCGATTGAAGGTCTTCGTGTGTCAACATTTATATAAAAACAACGGAAAGGTATACGAAACATATCTGTTACGAAATTACATCGGTTTAACGAACATAAAAGCATTAAATCATCGGGTAAACTACGAATAGATCTTGAAGCCATGTCCTTTGATTTTAGAGGCGAGTCTCGCTTTAATCGCTAATACGCATTTTCTTATATAACATCTGATCTTCCCATTTTAAGTAGACGAAACCTACAGCGTTCGATTCGCCAGATTCAAGTGATCATTTCGATATAGAATTGATGTAAATCGGATAAAAACACAACATTTCATGATTAATATTACGGAGTTTCACGGGATAAATGTCAACACAGTATTAGTATAATATTTCCCTGCCCTTCGGCTGTCCTTTCCGTCTTCATGATTGATCTCTCATCTGTGTTTCTTTCATCTTCACATTTTAAGTAGACGAAACCTACAGCGTTCGATTCGCCAAATTCAAGTGACCATTTCGATATAGAATTGATTTAAATCAGACAAAAACACAACATTTCATAATGATAAATATTACGGAGTTTCGCGGGATAAATGTCAACACAGCATAATAATATTTCCCTGTCCTTCGGCTGTCCATTCTGTCTTCATGATTGATCTCTCATCTGTGTTTCTTTCACCTTGGAGAGAATCTTTGCAATGGTTTGCAGGTTTACAGGTCTCGGTAAACTTTCCAACTGCGATTCATTGTCAATAAAACGAAAGTCCGAAATCGCTTTGCCTTGCAACGACTATCTCTGTTATGTTGACGTTTCGTCCACGGTTCTCTCTTTAATCTCTCATCTGTGTTTCTCTCAGTCATCCAGTTATCTTGGAGAGAATCTTTGCATTAATTTGCGGGTTTACAGGTCTCGTAAATGCTTTTCAGACTGCGATTCATTGACAATAAAACTGGCCGAAATCGCTTTAATTCGCTATTTATACGCCCACGCAATAATTACAACATGACGAACATGACATGACGAACACAGAAATCAAGCTGGATTTAAGACTTGTGCTCACCACAGGTGGCCCAAGTAATAATAAATCATAATTAATGCCATTAGATTGAATTTTATGAAAGCTAATTTCCATCCTTGCCTATGCAACGAATTTTTTTCCAGTTTTTAAATGTTGAATAATGCATAATATGAACTGAAATAGGCCATAAAAGAACGAGCATTTCAGCCAAAAAAATGGTCACTTTCACGCGCCCCAGGGCATTTTGCCTCCATAGAGGCAAAATGCCCTGGGTTACGAGGTTGTAGGTGTGACGTCAAGGTGGTTGCAGTAGTGTGAAGATGGCCGAAATTAGTGAGAACGTTTTAAAAAATTACGCTCTCTTTCGCTCTCTGTATATCAAACACCTTCACATTTTCAGTAGACATTTGAGCTAAATTTGGACCCAATCTCTGTGACAGATTTTTTAATAAATTAGTTTTTATGTTTAAAACGACAATGTCAATGCGCTCCTATAACAACACTAGTTGCCGAATCACTTGACATTTTTTTAAAAATAGGCATGCATATGTGAACTGCGCAGACCAAGTAATTTTATTTAATTATCACTTCTTGTCCTCAGACGCCATGTTGTTGTTTACTTGGATTTCGAGATGCCATGGTCAATAACCGGTTCAACTTTGTCGATTGATCACGTGATTTGGATGCATTCAAGATTTTCAACCTTCAAAGCTAAATTCGAACCAGTATCGGACAGATTTTTAACGAAATTGGTCGATTTTGCTTAAATCTTTCCTGTCTGGCCCAGTCAAAATCGGTCGTATAAGACTGAAGTCGTGAATCGAAAAACACGACAAAAAAATTGCATATGGACTTATAGTACGTATTCCATATAAGGTCATATCGCAGAAAACGTTCGTTTACAATATGATATTCGTAATACGAAAATTATATTTTTGGGCATGTTCGATTATCCGCTTTCAAAGAGAACTAAGTTAGCTAGTTTATTAGGCTTTCAGAAAATATATAGCTTTCGCAACAGTTATGGTTATTTCCAGATATATGATCAATAGAAAAAGAAACGACGAATAACTGAAAAACAATTTTTCGTTTCATAGGCACAAATTGCATGCAATATTTAGGCAATCTAGTTTGATTTAGTTTAGAATAACATTTCAATCAATTGATTAATAATTGACTAATTAATCAATGAATTGGCTAATGACGTCAGTATTAAACTTAAATTTTTATCTACTATAGTCTATAGGGGTATTTAGGAAAAACGCCACATGAATACCACATGGCTATTTTTCTAAATATCACACCAGGGACGTTGCGATGTAATACTGACAAGCAACAGCTTTTTCAATAAAATTTCGCAATATTTTAAATTGATTGACTTAATATGAAATAACACTAGTTCTCAAAGAAAGAACACGAGTGGTAATTTTTCATTGATTCGTCTCGAACAAGTGTTATTTCCCCCTAAACTAAGTTTAGTTTAATTCGTCACATTACATTGACTCTAGCTTCCTCCGCAGGCATCAACGAGCTCCGGCTGGGGAGGGATCTCAGCGAGCGCGGTAAGCGATATCTCATCGCGTAGTTATATTCCTGTTAAAAATTCCGGTGCGTTTATATGGACAAGCGGGCCAGCCCGGTTAGCGAGATCTCGCTTGAGAGGCGAGATCTTGGTAAGTGGGATGAAAAATTTCTCATATAAACACTCGCAGCCGGGCTGGCCCGCTTATAGACTTGCTCCAAGTCCGCCTCTTGGTTCGGTTAAAACGAGTTTAGTGGTTTGGGTTTGTTTACACCGGTTTGTTTCGACGCTTGAAACACTTGAAATCATCTCGGTAAGCGGGATGAATTTTTCCCATATACCGGGCTGGCTCGCCTCTCATATAAACACCCCCTTTTAAACTTAACCCTATCTAAAAATAAAGACCAGACAAAAACAGAAAGGTCCTTTGAGTCATCGCTTTTTTAGTCATTTTCGCGAAGGAGGCCACATTGACTGGTACAATAAATAAATAAATAATGACATTAAAAATAAACAAGTGACAGCGTCCCAATTGACACCCTACCAAGCTAATCCATTTTATTTAATTATTTATTATATTTATTTATTATTTATTTTATTTATTTATTCTAACTAATTTGACAATTGACAGTAAGCTTGAAATATCAGCAGTCCATTGCCATTACATTTTATAGCCATGGAATGTTTGGCGGGGGAGAATATTACTGCTCCTGGAGAAATATCAATCCTTGTCTGCGAGTCGTTGCTCTCTACGTGTCCATCTCCTTTGATCACAATTATAATGCTTGGCCCATTCAATGCTTTTATTGTGTAGTGTAATTCTTCACGAGGAACCTGCATAGTTTAATAAGTAAATAAAAAAATAGGTTAGTAAATGTGTCTGCTGACACACGAACTTGAGTTACAGAGAAATGTGGGCGCTTTCTCGATATATGAACAAACCGAAATTCAAATAATCGCTAACCCTAATCCTATCCCTTATCCTAATCCTTATCCTAACCCAAATCCTAACCCTAAAACTGACTTGGGTTGATGTTATAATAATTTTAAATTTCGGTTGCTCATATATCGAGAAAGGGCCGAAATGTGAGATAAGTAAGTTCATTGGCTTGTGTCCATTCTTTGTGAGTATGTCCGAGGCTATAAGAACGGGTGCTATAGTTGTCACGATATACTGCGGAACCCATACCCCCCCAGGGTATAGCGAAGGTGGGTTAATTGAGACGCGTTTGTTTAGGATATAATGACAAATATGTGCGACGGTAAACATTAATACCCGTATACTAGGTTCATACGTTTTGAGTCTAAATACATAACATATACGTGCCTATTATATTACGCAAACGTGTACATCTTTCGTAAAAACCTGCTTATGTAGTTCGTAAGATCACAAATCGCCATTGACCGCTTCGCTCCGAAATATTGTCCGATTCATACGGATCACCTAAAACGACTTTTTACTTCCTTATAAGGAGTTGGTCCTACCATGCTCCGCTGAAGTATATATACAAACGTTTCGTGAGAAATGGATCCCCGCCGAGAATGCAACTTTAAAATGTTTTATTGTCTTATTTGGAAGAACTTTTAAAATGATAAAGTAACTTCTTTTGAAGATTTTCGTTTCTTTGCTTTCTTTTTGAGATATATCAGTTTGTTTGATATGCAAATGTCTGGAATTTCGTCACACATGCATGACTTATTGGAGAAATGTGTATATCTCTTTCATTCTCGAACGAAATCCTTTAATTTAAAATCAAGAAGTTTGGTGTTGTGGGAGAAACGCACACACGTGTTATTCACACTTTAGTGTTTTTATTTCATGAACGCAAAGATATAACATTTTTTTTTGTATCGTGAGCAGGCGGAATCCTAGCCTTACCTGCAATCTGATTGGCTGCAGCAGCGGGCGGAATTTTACGATATTTTGACCACGGTCACGGAATCTTAAATGCTAAAAAATTTTATCGTGATTTTTGCGTCATTATTAACTGGAAAATGGAAAACTAATACAGAATTTGATTCAACTAAGCTGGAAATAATTATATTATACAAAAACTAAAGTATTTTGGTTTGTTTTTCTTTCCTTATCCAAATAATGCAGTTTTACCGAACTAAAGTAACTCAAGTTTTTAACTTGTATAATAAAAAAATTAATATGTTATTTACCGTTTTTGGTCGGTCCGGATAGAGAAATATTTGCCCTCGGTCTCAAAAACGTATTTGACCTCTGGCAAATATTTCTCTATCCGGACCTCCCAGCCGGTAAATAACTCATTATGCATGTGTGACGAAATTCCAGATATTTGCATATCAAACAAACTGATATATCTTAAAAAGAAAGCGAAGATGTGAAAATCTTCAAAAGAAGTTACTTTATCATTTTAAAAGTTCTTCCAAATAAGACAATAAAACACTTTGAGGTTAGGGGCCCTTTAACTGATCTGAATAAGAGACTGGATCGAGCAACCCATTGTTTGATACTGCGAGAAATGAAACGAAAACATTTCGCGGTCCATTTCATGAGACCATCTCATTTACATATCAAACAAACTGAGATATTTCAAAAACGAAGTAAAATACGGAAAAGTTGTAAAAGATGTTACTCTATCATTTTACGAGTTCTTTCATATTAGACAAACTTAATTTTTGTTGCCAATGTCCTTTAAAAACTGAAATAAAAATTTTCATTTCATAGGCACTTTAAGTTATGAAATAAAAACAAGTTACCTCGATTTTACGGACAGCAAAGTCCTTCACAGGTGGGTCATATATTTGGGTGTAAGGACAAGAAGTATCGATGTTGCTCTTAAACATGTTGTCTTTTTTTGTTCCAGGAGTATAATCAAGCATTTCACATAGAGTTTCAACATCACGATACTTGGGTGTTAATCCTGCTCTTACAGTATTATCACTACAAGCCATGCACTCGATGCAATCTGAAGAGAATAAAAATGCAGTACAATAATGTATACTTATAATATATTATAGTATATTATAATAGTATACTTATAAAGTGCTTATACAATGAAATATTCAGTTGTAAAATAATCTTTTGTTTGAAAGAACTCTTGAAACTATAAAGACTAACCATTTACAACTTTTTCATATCTCACTTCACTCTTGAGATATTAAGATTTGTTTAATATGTAAATGATCATACTTATGACATCACACTGCATAATGTCATTATTGAAAAATGCTGCATATCTTTACTATGGTGGCCGAGGACTGCCATAACGTTTTCGTCTTTTTTTTTGCATATTTGATGCACTTGCATTTCAAGTGATTTCATTACATAATCTCAAGGATATAAAGCGTTTTCAATATGTTATTATACAGTGTGATGTCATAAGTTATATATTAAACAGATCTTAATATCTCAAGAGTGAAGTGAGATATGAAAAAGTTGTAAATAGTTTCAAGAGTTCTTTCAAACAAAAGAGTTATTTTACAACTGAATCTTTCATTGCATAGGCACTTTAATAAAGGTTTTGTTCTAGAACGTTTGATAATAACCCGTAAATCGAACACAAAACATTATAAGAGTATAGCAGTCAAGATTTCAACCCGGCCCAGGATAACATATCAATCGAACCATTCCCTTGTAATACCATGTTTGCCGAAATTTCTGTCGAGGTTTCCTCGTGTATAGAGATACTTTGAATCCATCGTTTGAGGTCATTGTTTGAGGTTGTATTAGTGGAAATTAATTTTAATGAGGTATATTAGTTGTTAATGTGACCTATAAGAAAAAATCTAAGAAAAAATCAATCTTGAATGCTGTCTTGAAACGTCTTGTTGTTCCTCCATTGTTGACAGGCTCGTCATGGTGGTATTTGGTTTCGCGCGTGATACTCGGTCGAATTCCCCTCCACAGATAGGAATTAACTATTATTCCCCGCCACAACGGGGAATTCGAGTTTAAATTGACTGGTCACGTGGTACAAATCTAGCTCTCTGATTGGACAATTTATAGTTGAGGTAGTTTACAGCCGTAAACATATCATGGAGACACTCTGCAAGTAACCAAAGTAGAAACCTATATGGGCAATTTCCAAATAGGTTGTTTTCACGTGATGTCATTAAAACAAGTGTGTATTAATCGATTTGTAAAGTCGTGCATGGCGAAGAGGAAATTCTAAAATGGCGGTCTACATTGGGATGAAGGTTGAAACGTCTATACCGTAAAAAGATAACACAATTCAGTACATTACCTCCAACAAGGTAAGCATGTGGAACATTAGGCCCAAGAAACATTGCTTGGCCTGGCAAAAGAATCATATGATTCAAAAAATAAATACAGAAACAGCCAACGTCTCCGGGAAATTGCGAATTGAGTCTCAGCAATAGCTTCTTTAAAATCGGAGAACCATCTTGTGATGGCGTCATTGTGGCAATTCGATCAACCAGATGAGATAACGCTTGCTTAACGACATTGGCGTCCCTTGTCACTAACGCAGAAAAGCATCTTTTAAAGCAGTCCATTTTAATATTTTCATCTTTGTTTTCTAAAAAACACATTTAAAAATTACGCAAAATCCAAAATACTAAGTGTCGGGATCAATTTAAAGGACATTGCAACAAAAAAGTAAGGTTAGCTGTTTCTTGAAAATGAGAAGGTCCTTTTGAGTCATCCCTTTTAGCCTTCACCTTGGGGGAAGATACCGAAACAAATAATGCAAATAGAATTTGAAAATTCATGTTATTTCTAATAATAAATGTGAAGAAATTCTCAATTATGATTGGCTGAGAGCAGTGCAATTTCAAGGAATTGAAGGAAACACAATGGAGAAAAAGGAAATACTTTGTAAAAGCACTTTCTTTCTTGTCTCATTTGGTCGTTGAATGTATTATAATTTGTTGATTGAATAAATTACTTTGTCACATGACTCCCGAACATCACTTCCTACAAATGTTTTTTCAATGTAATGTACATTATATGGTCTAGTGATTACATCACATGTCTATGAGAGCACGCTCGAATAATGTAATTATTTCGAAAAACGAGACACAAGCATTGTTTTTTTTTTGCGAAAAAACTCACCTTTACACGTCACTTGCCGCTACTCGATATCTATCGACAATAGCACTCCGTCGAGATGACGTCAGTGTCCAAGTTTGTCCGCACTTACCCATAATTATTGCGGCCGTAACAAAAGAAAATAGCTCATTTGCAATCATTTGTAAGTCAAATTTGGTTTTTTGTCCGCATTTTGAGCTATTAATAAAAGCCAACGCTACGCTATTAGGTAGCCGAGTAGCGTAGCCAATCAGATTGCAGCATTTGCATTAGACTACTAATAAGTTTTTACTAATACTATTTAGTTTAGTTTATATTTATCACTCTTTTAGGTGAATGGAATACCCATTGCTTATGTACTTTTTATTTATTCACATTTATTCACATTTATACAAATTTACGCGATAGTGGATTCCAGCTTTAAAGTGTATGTGACATGAAATATGTTATTGCTTCATTTGAAAGAGCATCAAAAAGTAGGACGATATGCTGTTTACCGTTCCTTGATATCTTTTCTAGTTCCAAGAGTTATAAAAATTTAAAGATGTCAAAATCAAGGGAAAATATGGCACAAACAAATTGCTGATTCAGCACAAATTATGACGTCTCATATGGTTTGCATGTTAGTTTGGTGAATGTTTAAATGAACTATAGCTCAGTTACTATGTGTCAGAATCAAATGAACCTTTGCACACAGATAGTGCAAGATGAAACACAGTTGTCACTAATTTTGTTGTCAAGGTAACACTGTTGTACCCAGGCCCCTTGCACGGATTTAATAAAACACACTGTATTTATCAACCTCGTAGCCAGGGCATTTTGCCTCCATGGCGCAAGGTCGGCGAAAATTGCCCTGGGATCGGCTGGTCCATTCTATAATGCGATTGGCTTGTCATAAAACTCAATTAATTCAGCCGAGTATGATTTATTCATCTAAATCTGAATATTGTCTTCAAATTTTACAGCAAATTAGAAGTGATAGCTTTCGCTAAATTGGATATATGCTTCTTCATATCTTTTGTAAGAGATAACCATGGATGTATGGTGGATTATTAAGCTTGTTAGCTGCTTTTATGCCGACGAATGAACAAAGACCACAAAAATTATCATATCTAAACACCCAGAAATTCTGGGTGTCATGTGACCAGCCATTTTCGCCGACCTTCCGCAAAATGCCCTGGGAACGAGGTTGTGTATTTATCACTGGGGTATAATTAAATAATTAAATCTAATTATTATAGTATAAATGTATTTTAGGCATGCATAGGTATGACAAGCACACGTCTGATATTATTTTATCCTTAAGACAGAGTATGAAGGTGTTTTATAAAATCCGTTCAAGGGGCCTGGGTACAACAGTGTTACCTTGACAACAAAATTAGTGAAATCAACTGTGTTTCATCTTGCACTATCTGTGTGCAAAGGTTCATTTGATTCTGACACAATAAATAACTGAGCTATAGTTCATTTAAACATTCACCAAACTAACATGCAAACCATATGACGTCATAATCTGTGCTGAATCAGCAATTTTTTGTAAATCTTTATAACTCTGGAACTAGAAAAGATATCAAGGAATGGTAAACAGCATATCGTCCTACTTTTTGATGCTCTTTCAAATGAAGCAATAAAAAATTTCATGTCCTATACACTTTAAGATAATAAATTAGAAAATAGAAGGCTAACCTTTGCAAGCTGATACAAATAAAGAACTTTCTTGTAATCCAACAACTGTTTGCAGTTCTGGTATTGTCTTCAAGAACGTAGCAACTTCAAAGAATGGTCGAAATCCACACAAACCTTCAAATTCTGTCAATGCTAAAAATTCATAAACATAATTTTTAACGACATATTTTTATCGAAAACTCTAAAAGATTGGTGTCCTGCCGAAATAGTGTGTAGGAGGTCTAACGTCTCGAGCAAAGGCCCTTCCTCAGAGTGAAACTTGATAATATACTACTGGAAATACGTATCCGCAATAACTCCTCGCTCGCCTGTTCTATCCACCTAGAGTTTCATCCTGCAGGACTTTCTCGGCTCGACTTGCTCGGCCAATATTTAACCGATTTTAATTCTGAGATTTGGAGTTAACGAGTCTAAATACATTACATGTCATACGTGTCTATTATATTACGAGAACGTGCATACCCTTCATAAAAACCTGCTTATGTAGTTCGTCAGATCACAAAACGCCATTGACCGCTTGGCTTTGTCGGCGCTTTCTCGATATATGAACAAACCGAAATTCAAATAATCGCTAACCCTAACCCAAATCCTAACCCTAAAACTGACTTGGGTTGATGTTATAATAATTTTAAATTTCGGTTGCTCATATATCGAGAAAGGGCCGCTTTGTCTGTCAAGGCCGAAATATTGTCCGATTCAAACGTATCACCCAAAACGACTTTTTAATTCCTTATAAGGAGTTGGTCCTACCATTTTACAAGCACGCTGTGATCGGTCAGCTTGCCGGTCTCCATCAGCTTACGGAGACCGGAACGACGTCATTAACTAATGAGAATTTACATTAAATCAAAATCGTTATATACCGTTATATATCGTAATTATCCAAAGTGTAAGAAATTGTTTCTGAGTTGTTTTATAAAAATAATAGAATACGTTTGCCCAGGTTTCTATAACGTGATCGAAAAACCCTAACGTTATAGAGACCCGGGCAAATGTATTCTATTATTTAAATAGATAACTAGGTATCGCCATTGAAAATCACGAACAATAAGATCTGTTGAAACATCACCAACACGTCTTACTACAACACGTCAGTAGAATAACCACAGCTATTACTTTGCTGACTCAGCGTTTTTCCGGATAAAATGACCAGATGAACTGCACATATCAGGTGTTAAATCAAATGCATACAATGCATATCCTTTAGAAAACTCCTCTCGCGATAGCCCGTGTTCATAATGTAGTACAATTTCCCAGTTCCAGAAAAAAACAGTGTATAGAATGTTTCGACGAACCTTTGATTCGGACAAAATGATATTTTAATCGGTTTGAAAGGTATAATACACTATAGCTTCATCGTTACATGTTAAAATGTTGAAAATTGAACGGATTATTAAGTGTCCATTAAACGCGGCACTTTCGACCAAATGGCGGTCAAAGCATATCGAAATCATTGTCTCTATAAAGCTAATAAGACCCTTGGTCTTGTAAAAAGAGTCTGCCGAGACCTTGAAGATGTCAACACCAGGAAACTACTGCACTGCGTCATTGTCAGGTGGGCCTAAGCTTGAATTTGGTATAGCAATTTGTAGTCTCCTTATATAACAAGACGCTCACTGGGAGTTAACTCGGGCTAGGAATTTTGCGATGTAGTCGTTTGAATACGCCGTCTTATAGGGGGTGTTTATATGGAGGCGAGCTCGCCCGGAATTTCACCATGTGTAATTAACAGGAGATAAATCATTAATGTCAGACTCACTATCGTACAGAGTATGCCAAATTTTGTCTTCGCTTGCACGATTCACAAGAGCAGGTTTCGTCTTAATACTGCGATGTACACTGTGATTGTAAGCATGGACTAATTCAGGTAACATATCAATGTATCTCATAGTTTTTCGCTGCAAAATAACGCCACATCTTCGTCTTGAAAGTACGATTCAATCGTTCAACGATGGATGCTTTGGTTTCATTAGAGGTGTTAATATGCAGATGAACATTCTCATCGTTTATAAGTTTTTGAAAATGTTTGTTGAAAAATTCCGTTCCCTGGGTCAGTCAAAACCTTTCAGGCTTCCTTTCTGACGACAAAATCACTTTAAAAGCATCAACAAGTGCAGGACCGGTTTTCTACTTGAGAGAGACAAACCATGCATACTTCGAAAACAATACACACCAGGAGATACCAATATCCGCCGTTAAACTATTGCATAGACTGCATGTCGGCTAAATCCATTCGCCATTGTTTATTGATACATCCCACGAAAACACGGTTTCTTTTAAACGTCCGTCGCACCGGTTTGTGTAAAGTGTATACGCATCCTGTTTCATTGTCACAAATCTGTTTACGATTTAATGTGAATTTCCCCTCATTTTTCACATCCAGGTATAGAGCTTCCACTGCACCTCCAACTGATCGTTTCGGATGAAAGTAAACACTTGACAAATATTCGTCTATATTGTTCATGTTACGTTGTCTCGGTCACATAACACATCGCAATGAACAAAATGTCATTTCATCACTCGAATTCATGGTGTCTCAGGTTCTCTAACTTGAACTTCTTGCGCTGTTTGACATGACACGCCAGAGGAAACATTTTCCGATACTCTAGTTAGTATAGCGGTTTGAACAATCCCATAGTTCTTAATGGTTTTGCTATTATACCCCATTTGTAAATGTCCTTCAAGATTAATTTCGTTTCATTTTTTTACATTTACATTTTTGCCGATTGTGATTCTTGTTTCTTTTGGGCTCTGAACTCGATTTACTATAACATGAACCGTTATCGCAAAATGAAGAAGGTAATTCAACACATATAGTTTTCAAAATTTCATTTAAGCACACATTACAAAGTCGACTCTTGCGATTTTAACTTATGAACACACATAACATAATCTAACAAATGTTCAACGTTCATTGTCTCTCGATCTCAGTATACATCTTACTCCATACTATCCACGATAAATTCAACAGAGTCTCAAAGTAATGTCGATATACGATTGACGGCCGAGGAAGCTTTATAATTTTACAACACTCCAAAACACCACGCAAAATGTCTTCACAATCAATCTCTTTCAAAGCTTCAGCGGCATAGTTCAACCATCGACCATCTTCATCAGATATCTCGCAATACTCTCTCATTTTTGTCCAGAGATCATCGGTCTCTACCTTCATACAGGCCTCTTGTTTCTCAATCTCTCGCACTCGTCTGTGCACAAACTCTGTAAAAACAAGGTTTATTACTCGATCGTAGTCATTCTCTCAAAATCGACTTCATCACAATATATCGTTTCAAACAGGTCTGCCATGGTTCTCTTTAAGTCTCTTTAACTAACTGTTCACAAGCACACTTACTAAGTAGAAAACCGTAAACATTGTGAAAATTTATCTTTGGATTGAAGGTCACGTGAAAAAAACTGTTTTATTTATGACGTAAGTTGAATATACTCGTTTCGGGCAGGAACAAGCACGCGTAACTGACACCATATCATATTACATTACGCATGCGCAATGACATTAGTTTCAGTCTCAGTCGTTACGTTTATAGATCATCCTCGTGCATGTTCATAATAGACTCGTAATTTAAATGGTTCTTAAGATACTCCTTGAATTCAATAAAATCATATGAATAAAAACTTTGAAGTGATTCTTTAGTGTCTTCGTATGTTGGTATGTTTCAAGTCGATTAACAGATGATTTCATGTCTCGCAATCTACAAATAAACGCTCTAACAATGTTCTCTTCAGACGCTCTTTCCAAGGCGCAATCAAAGTAAAACCTTACTTTATCTCTATCTGACATCCCAGGGCAAAAGTGTCGCATTCGGCCAGAGCTGTCCATGGTGATGTATACCAAAGCGTTGATATTCAACGAAATTTCCTACGAAAAGTCTGTATCCATTGGAAAATCTTAGGAAACTACTACAAGTTTAACGATATATTTTGCTATACTATACCTTTGACGTTTTCTCCAGTGGCGGCACTACGGGTGTGCAAACGGTGCGCCGCACTGGGGCACATGGGCCGAGAGGCCCATCAGTCCATCCGACAAACTGCCTCTTTATTAATGATGTTATTATTAATAATAGTTTCTTAAAAATAATGGATACATTACAAAAAAAGTGATTAATGGTCTTTATATTTTACTCAATTTCAGAGACCCTAAATTCAAAAATTTTCTGACCCCCTACATAAAAATGGACAATAGAAGTATTAAATTCGGGCAAACTATGATAGTAAAGTAGGACTTTATACTAAATTGTGAGATTGCTTAAAGATAGAACGTATATGGCAACATTTGTGGTTGTTTTGTCTTAATGTGCATGCAATAAAATTCGGGCAATTTTATAAAAAATATAATATTCGGGCAAATTCAACTGGACACCCCCCCCCCCCCCCCCCCCCCCCCCCCCCAATCAAAGTGTGTTCGCGACGCTCTTGCCCACACCACGTAGTGCCGCCACTGGTTTTCTCGATGAACTTGTAAAACAATATTAATCATTTCACGTCAAACCTGGTTTTTTAGTCATTTTTTAGTCGTATTTCCGGTCCAAATGCGCGCGTACATGTGGACGGACATCCCTGAAACTAACATCTAGGGGTCAGCTTCTGAAAAATGCTGAATGAGCAAAGTCATAGCTGTGGTTATTCTACTCACGTCTTACTACAACACGTCTTACTCTGATGAAGGGCTCTGCACAAAACGTCAGTATTTCATTACTAAAAATCTAAACTAAAAACCATTAATAAATGGTATTATGACTTGTCTCGTGAGCGGTCTTAAGGCAGCTTTTCTGCAATCTGATTGGTTGCTGAGCGGTCTTAACCAGTAAAGACCGGTCATTACGGAATTGCTAAAAAAAGATTTTAAAAATTACGAAAAAATTAAGGAAATGTGAGTAATAAAAACTTTATTAACCTCGTTTGGTCGGTCTTTACGGCAAAATTATCCTGCCCTTGGTCTTTTAGCACAGACCTCGCTCTTCGTCACTCAGTCTGTACTGAAAGACCGCAGGTAGGATAATTTTTCCATAATTTTTCCATTTTTCCATAATTTCCATAATTTTTCCATACCTCCCACTCAGTCAATAAGTCTTAAATAATAACTACTTATTAGCCTCGTTTGCGCCGTCTGTGCGACAACGTATTTGCAAATACTTTCCCGTACAGACCTTGCACACGATTAGTAAGTAAGATATCTGCTAAAATACCCAAGAAGAAACATGCATTTAAAGTGCCTATAACGTCTGTGGGATTTAACATGTTTGTAATCTATGGATTCTCCTGAGATAAATAGTAATATATCTTGTCAGCTGAAAATTTCATCTTCATAGACTTTTTTGCTGTTAAAGTTGACGGAAATGATGTCATAGCGGGCATCTGTCTACATGAAAACCTCTTTACAGATGCCCGCTATGACATCACTTCCGTCAACTTTAACAGCAAAAAAGTCTATGAAGATGAAATTTTCAGCTGACAAGATATATTACAATTTATCTCAGGAGAATCCATAGATTACAAATATGTTAAATCCTCACAGACGTTATATGCACTAAACAAGCCCTTGGGTTACCTATAGCCATCTCTGGCTTATGGTTGTCATCAGGATAGTTTGAAGGTTTGTCTTGATGAAGTTGGGCTGCAAGTTGGAGATTGGGATGAGCCTAAAAGTTAATTGAAATGACATTTTAAATTCAATTCAATACAATTTAAACGTTTTTATTGGTCATAATTAGATAAAAAAATATGAGGACTTGCGTGCGGTTTCAAGTACGCGGAATTCATTCCAGTACGAGGGGAAGCCCAACTAACTTCTAAAACTCAATTAGTGTACACTGTATATATTAGGCCAAAAAATATACCTGGGTTTCCTATTTCATGCTGAAAAAATAGGTAGGTTGGTTTTTCTTTCTTTTTTTTCCTTTTTTCCCCAAACATTGCAGGGACGAACAATAAGTTTTACCAAACCACGCTAATCTTGAGGACGCTGCCTGGATCGGAAGCCATGTTTGCTATCCCAGGATGCAAATGAAGCTGCAACTCGGGCCCCAGGCTTCTCAAAATTTCAATAAAAACATTAGGGTCGGCATCACTGGCCAAAAACTAGGTAGGGTCGAGAAACCAGAAACCAAGGTATTTGTTTGGTCTTATGCTGAATGTCGAAGTACTTGGTTTGTTTTCGGTATTGTCATATGGTTCTTTGCAGTCGTATTTCAAATCATTGAACTTTAAATATTGTTTCAAGTCCAAGGATTTGAAAAAATTTAATTCCTTTGCTCAGTTCTTTCCTAGGGTGTCAAGTCCTCTCACATGGTGAAATTCCGCACATCTGATTGATAATTGTCTCATGAATTATTAATGTTTTTTGAAAGACAAAGTTGGTCCGTGCAGCTAAATTAACACATCCATTTGATGAATTATTATTAAACAGCAAAATGTTCCTACTCGTGTGTCATGGTTACACTCACCAATTTGCCTCAACGATTTTTGTCGGCAAAGGCGTTGCGGACCAAATCGAGGTCGCGGTTACAGAGACCAACATTTTGAAATTCCTGGAGTTGGCGATCGCCACAGCAATTTCATAATGGCCGGTTATCATCACAAAAATCATAATTGCAAATTTACGGATTTTCTGATTAACAAATATGGAATCCAAGTAATCAAAAACTACGCTCTTGTACAAGATAACATCACTAATTTTGACCAAAGGCAATCATGTAATACGCCATCTTGGATGTATCTTTGATATACATGTGACGTCACAAACAGGGTAAAGCGAATTTGTTATCTACAGTAGCCATCGTCATGTCTTTACAAGTCCGAAACTCGATTTTTATGAATGTCTTCCTTTTTCAATCGAACCACAACATTTTAAAAAGCATTCCGCGGAAACTTGGCCACCCACAGAGTAGTTTCATCAGGTTTACATCACCGAATTCCCAGTTAATTAAGCAAAGTATTACAACAAGATGGCAGATGACAGGATTTTCTTTGGTCAAGATTAGTGCTGTTGTTTTGTACAACAGTAGTTTTGTTAACTTTGTAATGTTTGTTAAAATTTTCGATTTTCAATTTTTTCGATTTTCAATTTTTTCGATTTTTGTTACTCGTACCATTAAGAGTTTAAGAATTCTAAATTTAATTACAAATTCTAAATGTAATTATGAATTCTAATTCAATTTGTGTATATAATTACCTGTATTGATAATGTCTTATTTACAGAGAGAACTTTAAACAAGAAAGGCAGGTGACCACCAAATTCCTTAACAACATCTTCACCCAAGACCTCTGGGTGTTTATTGATCCATTCATCCAAAGATTGTTTACAAACATCACTATCAGTTATAATTGAAGGCCCTTTTGGGTGTGTTCCCATCCAGTACTATATAAATTGAAACACATGTTGAATCAGCTGCATGCGTACGTTGTCATTTATGTTGTCTATGTAATATATGGGCGCGCTTGTGCGCTACCAAAGCCACGACCATTACACGGGCGCACACAGGTGTCACACTCAAATCCCGTCGGATCTGCAACTTCCGGATCGTTTCTTCGAAGCCTCTTTTGGCGGCGCTGTTTCACAATAAATACAATAACGGAGTGCATGACGTACTGTAAATAACTAAACAGGTTGGTGTACTACCAAAATAGCGTGTAAGTTGTCTAACGTTTCGAACAAAGGCCCTTCGGGAGGGAGTAAAACGTAACGTTTACCATCATTATCTTATCTACAGTAAGTCGTAAATAATAGGAAATGAGTCATTTTTAAATTCTTCAGAGTCAATTTCAGTTTGTTTCTCTGCAATTCTTATAGCACTAGTTGGGAAAAGTTGTAATCAGTTTGTCTTTGGTGATCATTTCCTTTATTCTCATTACCTGTGTCAGGCTGTGTGCTAACCTATGTGCCTAATGGTTAACCATTGATATTATTAGGAGAAGTTAGATGCTGATCACTCCTGGGGCATAATGGGTTACGAATATAATCTGTGCACTCCACTTCGCAAAAGGCCGTCGTACGTAGATTTTAAACGTTACCTGGGCCAATATTACTTTATTTCAATTCAGAAAACAGTTTTGGAATTACCGAGTCTAAATATATAACATACGTGTCTATTATATTACGAGAACGTGCATACCATTCGTAAAAACGGTTTATGTACTTAGAAATTAGTCGGCAATCGGGCGGCCGCTTCGTCGTATATTATTTTGAACGCTATGTCGATTAATATTCAACCGTTTTCAATTCTGAAAACAGATTTGGAATCAGCGAGTCTAAATACATAACACACGTGTCTATATTATATTACGCAAACGTGTATACCCCTCGTAAAAACCTGTTTATGTAGTTCGTCGGATCACAAATCGCCAATGAATGCTTCGCGTTGTCTGCCCAAATATTGGCCGATTCAAACGGATCACCCAAAACGACTTTTTACTTCCTTATAAGGAGTTGGTCCTACCATTTTACACTTCTTTTCATGTCACTGTTCAAGAACATTCTGGGTATTCACAACGTCTCACAACCTTCGCGATGGCCCTGTTCATTCTTTTCAGTTTTCACCATGAAAAATAACTTGTGACTGTTGGAATTTCAATCTTGTTAAATCCTCTACCATTTGAGTAGTTTTCCAACTCTTTACTGTACAGATTCAGTACGATTTTAGTGGTACTATATACTGTAATAACGTTTTCTGTTCAATATGTTCTAAATGCATATTGAACATTTAAAAACGGAAACAAAAATTTTCGTTTCTTAGGCACTATAAATACTGAACTGTGTTTCATCAAATTCAAATCCTCTAAATTCCTCCATTGCCTCAACTGCCAAAATAGTGTTTAGGAGGTCTGTTTCGAGCACAAAAGACCCTCGTCAGAGAACGTAAAGTAAAAATAAAAATGAGTGAAACATTTATATGCAAAAAAATAAAAATAAGCCAATCAATGAAAAACAATAACAAATAATTAATGACATTGTAAAAGTAGGAAAGTCATTTTTTTATTTTTAACATCAAGCAGCAAACAAGCCATGCAAAATAATGCTAATATTAGTGGAAGAAGGCGAACCCCAAGATAATTAAGTCAGACGCCAGTATTTTTGTCTGGGAAAAATTGTTTGTTAAGTTTGCATGGAATGAATGGTTCGAAGCTTTTCACGCCTTTTACAGCAATCATTCCCACCAAAAATGGGTGCCACCAATGCCCCCCCCCCCCCTCGTTAAGTCGGAAATACATATACTGGAGAATTAACAAAGTATAACAATGGGCACAGGAACAAGAACAGGTATCCACTGGAGCTGGTGAATTTAGGGCCAGTCCTTTTCGTTTGGCACGCACCCAACTGTGCGTGCTGTTTATCGCACGCATGAAAAGCTGCATGTTCATTTACATTGTGATTGTGAAAATGTGTGAAAGTTTCAATAATATGTCACATCTCACAACGTAACGTAAGGTCTTGCAACGTAACGACAGATCTCACAATGTAACGGAAGGTGTAACGTAACGCAAGGTGTCACAACGTAACGCAAGGTATCACAAGGTAACGCAAGGTGTCACAACGTAACACAAGGTGTCACAACGTAACGCAAGGTGTCACAACGTAACGCAAGGTGTCACAACGTAACGCAAGGTGTCACAACGTAACGCAAGGTGTGACAACGTAACACAAGGTGTCACAACGTAACGCAAGGTGTCACAACGTAACGCAAGGTGTCACAACGTAACGCAAGGTGTCACAACGTAACGCAAGGTGTCACAACGTAACGCAAGGTGTCACAACGTAACGCAAGGTGTCACAACGTAACGCAAGGTGTCACAGCGAAACGTAAGGTCTCGTAACGTAAGGTCTCGTAACGTAAAGTCTTGCATTGTAATGTATATCGTCTTTAAGCGTGGGCAACTGTAACAGTTTTCACAGCGTAGTGTGTTTTTATTGGTATTGTTGGTATTGTTTAGCATAAAACAAAAAATTATTGAGGGTAAGCACAAGTTCTGTCAAGTGAATTAGTCAGTGACAGTAGACAGTTCTAAAAGGGTGCATTTATCAAAGAAAATGTTAAAGCCACGAGACCATCACAATGAGGAATGATGGTGTTACTGTATACAGTGTATTACTTATTTGAATTATATTTATTGTTTCTTGTGTGGTGTTATTTAGTATTCATACCAGTACTTAAATATTATGTAAAACAATTACAGTGCCCAATTGGAATATTTATACATATACATCTGTTCGAAAAAAATGGATAAAGATCATTGATTGAGTGTTTGTGGCATTGTGTTTTTTCAAGAAACCAAAGGAAGTGAAAGGACAATTGACAGTTAATAGTGCATAAAAAACAAAGTGGTAAAACAATTACATGAGTGCAAATACAGGGAAAACACAGATACAGCATTTATGGTAACATTTATGCCTTATTGGGGGAATGAAGAGGATTTATACATCCCCCATTATAATACATCCTCTAGGGGGTGGGGATTGTGAACGTATAGTATTTATTAGTGCTCATGGGTACGGGCATGGGTGGGGATTTGTAATGAGCCTGCTGTTGTGAAGTCAGTGGTTGTTCATCAAGCATCAGCAATTCTATACATCTCGATTTGTGCTTTGGAGAGTAAAAGAAAAGTTGAGTGCTTTTATTATTTAAATCATCTCTAAAAGTGAGGATGTGGCATTTGAAGACTTTCGTTGGTTGACAGCATCACCAGAGTCTGGGGAATTTGTCAATATTTGACATAGGCATACCACACAGGGGGGGAGGATGGGTTAATTGACCGCCAAAAGTTTTAAAAATGAAATTTTTTGGCAAGTAAATTAGGGTAATATTGTTGTTAAATAATAATGAAAAATTTATATTTTGAAATGTTTTAATATTAAAGTAATATGTTTTAATATTAACATAATATATTAGAGTTGTTTTGCAGATACCCGGTTTAAAATTATACTAAGGGCTATCTCACATACGATAGATGAAGTACTCCTCTATTTCAGTGAGGAAACTACTGAGAAATATAGTCACATATGTGACTGAAGTTGTGCCTGCCACACTGCATCCAATGAGAGGTATAATACTGTTGTTGTCAAAAACTGGTCTTCAACCATGCAAAACAACCACGGGAGTAATTGTTGCCAATCCCCAAAACAACAAATATGCTAACCCTAAGCCCCCGCCTAACGAGTTTTCTAACCCTAACCACCTGCCTAACAAGTTTTCTAACCCTATCCCCTGATTCATAGACTCATGAGAGAGACTAAGCATGTGGGACTACTAATTGACTGTTACACGCATGCGCTTATCCTGGACACATGTGCATACCATGGTTGGTTTGCATGGTTGAATACTATAATATATATATACTACAATAATATATACCTCCCAATGATCAACAGTAGACTCAATTTTTCAGGCAAAAATGTTAATTTGTCCCAACCCCCCCCCCCCCCCCCGCTCCCAAACATAACAGGTCAGGTATGCCTATGATATTTGAATGAGGTTTTGTCAAATCCCCACCCTGTCCGGGGTGGGGGTTTACATTGACTCGTGCATTATGGCAACCCAAATGGACTTGCCACTTAACATTATAAATGCGGTACCGGTAATGTGTTGTCACTGATGAATTGTATGTTTATAAAGTATCTGGTTACACTCATAATTCCAAGCCACAATGATGAACTGTGGTACAGCGAAACATGTGTCTGTAGATTGAAATATGTCTGTAGCTTAAACATGTATAAGTTAATGAAAAGTCTGACCGCCCCGACCGGGAATCGAACCCGATGCGCTGAGCTATTGGTCAGGACAGTAGCTGAATAGTCAAGGCGCCGATGCATTGATTCCGAGACTTTCTCTGTGTTTTGAAATCGGAGGAAGAACTATTCCTCGTGTTTGAACTATTACACTCAACCTACCTCTGCATATGTAGTATCTTCTTGTACTTGGAATTCTGGGTCATTTTGAGCCAATTTTGCCACAGTACTAAGTGAGCCTGGTTTTCCCCAATGGTACGTCTGCACCGCGCATCTCAATTTCAAAGCTAAAGACATAAGAATACTCAATACCAACCTAATCAAAACTTAGAACATTCAAGAGAATTTCTCTTACCTTTTTTGCTAGCCATATATGATATATTAAATGGCAAATTTATTTTAAATCATGAAAAAGTTGCCACGTCAAAGCAATCGCGCCAACAATTGAGTTAATGTGAGGTCAGCGGTAATTAATTTTATAAGTAATAATTATTTACACCACGAGTGATATTTGAAAATTGTGCCAAAATTGCACGAGCCGTTAGGCGAGTGCAATTTGGCACAATTTTAAAATATCACGAGTAGTGTAAATCCTTAATTGCACGAGCAAAATTATATGATTACTCATTTATTATATGCATGACAAAATTACGACACGTATTTATACGTATACGCTTCATCTTCTTCCAAGTCTTTAAAAACGTCTTGTTTCATTAGTTGACAACAAACCTTTTCACTCTTGGTGTTCTTTGTACTCATTTCAAAATATTTACATGGAATTGTCAATTCATAGTATACCACAAGTGGTTGGAAAAGTGAAAACTTTCCATTGGCAATCCACCATTTTGAATTTATTGTCAAACTTGTTCCCAGTGTCTTCTCTCTTTTCATTTATTGTCCTCTCAGCCAATCAGAATCCAGTAATTTTGTCATGTATATAATAATTAATTTATAACAGGCCGGCGAAATTACTGCATTTTGAAATTACTGCATTTTGCAATTACTGCATTTTGAAATTACTGCATTCTTCATTGATTATTATTTGTGTTTGATTGAGCGAGCGCTGTATAAGCGGAGAATGTTTGAACACAAACGAAAAAGTTAAAAATAGGTACGCCTACAATCGATTGTTATTTCGTGCCATGATCGTGCGTTATCGTCGCCACTTTGATCGGAATCAGCCGTTTGGAACTTGATTGGCTCCGAAGCTATGCCATTGTTGCTTACAACACTCATCAGTGCGACTACAATATATCTGCGCATGCGCAGATACAAAAATCAGGAAATGGCTATAAAAGGGCAACCTCGTACCCAGGGCATTTTGCCTCCACCGGCTCGGCGGAAGGTCGACGAAAATGGTCCATTCTATAACGCCCTGATCCATTCTATAATGCCATTGGCTTGTCATAAAACTCACTGTAATTCAGCCGAGTATATAATTTATTCATCTAAATCTGAATGCTGTCTTCAAATTTTACGGCAAATTAGAAGTGATATCTTTCGCTAAATTGGATATATGCTTCTTCTTCATACCTTTTGTAAGAGATAACCATGGATGTATGGTGGATTATTAAGATTGTTAGCTGTTTTATGCTGACATGAACAACTCTGAAGAGCATTGAATATTTCTCAATTATTCAGGTCAACAAAGTAGACAAAGGCAATGGAACAAAGACCACAACAATTATGTCTTGTCACGAGTTCACGAATTTTTTTTGCATTTCACGAGTAACGAAAAACAAAATTTTATTTTCACGATTATTGAAAACAGTAAATACATGTCACGATGTTCCAGATATCAGACTTAGATATTAGCTTATAAAAAAATCACTACAATTAAAGCCACGGTAAATATGACAGCGGTAGTCATCAGCGAAATCAAACAAGGCGTTACGATAAAAGATCAAGGAAGTTTATTGATCAATTATTGACCTTTGTTGGGGTCGAAGAATGTATAAATTCACAATTTAATGTAGCTTGCAAGGGAAGAAACGTACGGGAGGGGGCTAAATTTAAGGTAAAATAACGGTCAAATCACAGTTTTCAAGCAAGCTTTTCAGCTATTTACGGAATACATTTTAATCACGATTCATAGAACTGTACTGCTTTAAATGACGATTCACGAAGCACAAATAATACCTAATCACTGGTATTTCAGCCAAAACGTGGTCATTTCCGCGCGCGGCTAAATAGAAAAAGGTTAGATGGGACCTTTTCCGAAGATGGCGCCCAGTTGGCTTCGATCGACCTTCAGATATGGTTAGGGTTAGGATTAGGACTGGTTAGGGTTGCACTGTTCAGGGGCGCAACTAGAGGGGGTCGGGGGATCGCGACCCCTGCCCTTTTCCTAAAGACAATCCCGAAAATGCGGACGTTAAAGTAACTTAGTTGCGCCCCTGACTGTTGGCTAACGAAGCCGACAGACGTACTGGGCGTTATCTTTGGAAAAGGTTCCACAGAGTTTATCTAACCTCATCCGGCTAACTACCTGACGTGACTTGTTGGTGTGACGTCAAGGTGTTTGCAAGTAGTGTAAAGATGGGCTCGATTTCCATATAAATATCCCCAAATTTAAAACATAGTGTCGGAAATAGCAAAGGCAGGAAGTGATCAAAAACAAGGAGTGCAGATTCAGCCAATGAGAGGAGCGGGAAAAGGGGGCGTGGATGACATGTTTTTCTTGTTGTCATATTATAATGAGTGAGTGTGAGCGAGTTTTGTAAGTGCGAGTATTAAAACCTTATTTCTATAAAGTTAAATCGAAATCAAACCTTGTGAGTGTCGTGAAACGTACTCGAGTGAGGCAATTCCCAACACAGTGGCACCTCCGACGGGATAATTGTGAGATATCGCTCGAACAAGAGCAAGAACCCGGGATAGCGAAACGATGGACAAACAACAAGCTGAACTCGCTTGCAAAGTAAAGGCGCTAAGGTTCAGGATAAGCAAGACTGAGGAAGTAATGGCTAAAGAAGATCGCCAGGGCACCGAACGCCAACGTACATCTATAATTAATATCGCTGACGTGATAAACACTCTCAAAGAAGCTTTAGAGGAAAAGAAGTTTTCAAAAGGTGAGAGTGATGATGATGTCGCCCAATGGAGCGAGATATACGAACAAGAACTGGAGTAAGGCGCGGTATTGCAGAATAGACAGTTTAGACATAAGAAGTATATTGTGTATATTTATACAGTGTATACCGTATATAATGTATAGTTATACTGAGTAGACAGGTGGCGTATATTCTGTCAATTCTCCATTGCTTATTATACACTATATACGTCTAATAGACGTCTAGTGTATATTAACGACTATTGTGTCTATTTACACACTTATACATAAACTGTGAGTGTCTATTGTGTATATTGTGTATATTAGCGTCTAATTATACACTATATACGTCTAATAGACGTCTAGTGTATATTAACGTCTATTGTGTCTATTTACACACTTGTATACATAAACTGTGAGTGTCTATTGTGTATATTGTGTATATTAGCGTCTAATTATACACTATATACGTCTAATAGACGTCTAGTGTATATTAAGGTCTATTGTGTCTATTTACACACTTGTATACATAAACTGTGAGTGTCTATTGTGTATATTAGCGTCTAATTATACACTATATACGTCTAATAGACGTCTAGTGTATATTAAGGTCTGTTGTGTCTATTTACACACTTGTATACATAAACTGTGAGTGTCTATTGTGTATATTGTGTATATTAGCGTCTAATTATACACTATATACGTCTAATAGACGTCTAGTGTATATTAACGTCTATTGTGTCTATTTACACACTTGTATACATAAACTGTGAGTGTCTATTGTGTAATATACGTCTAATAGACGTCTAGTGTATATTAACGTCTATTGTGTCTATTTACACACTTGTATACATAAACTGTGAGTGTCTATTGTGTATATTGTGTATATTAGCGTCTAATTATACACTATATACGTCTAATAGACGTCTAGTGTATATTAAGGTCTATTGTGTCTATTTACACACTTGTATACATAAACTGTGAGTGTCTATTGTGTATATTGTGTATATTAGCGTCTAATTATACACTATATACGTCTAATAGACGTCTAGTGTATATTAACGTCTATTGTGTCTATTTACACACTTATACATAAACTGTGAGTGTCTATTGTGTATATTGTGTATATTAGCGTCTAATTATACACTATATACGTCTAATAGACGTCTAGTGTATATTAAGGTCTATTGTGTCTATTTACACACTTGTATACATAAACTGTGAGTGTCTATTGTGTATATTGTGTATATTAGCGTCTAATTATACACTATATACGTCTAATAGACGTCTAGTGTATATTAACGTCTATTGTGTCTATTTACACACTTATACATAAACTGTGAGTGTCTATTGTGTATATTGTGTATATTAGCGTCTAATTATACACTATATACGTCTAATAGACGTCTAGTGTATATTAACGTCTATTGTGTCTATTTACACACTTGTATACATAAACTGTGAGTGTCTATTGTGTATATTGTTTAATATTAGCGTCTAATTATTTTCACTATATACGTCTAATGGACGTCTAGTCACAAACACTATGCGAATGTAGCAGCGTATAGTCAGTATATAGTTAACGTAGTTTTGAAATAGAACGAGGCAACAACATATGATACTGTTCCATTCAATAGCGATATGTTGCGTATTTTTGAAATAGACTACGGCTATAATATTGTTTAACTCAATAGAGAAATGTTGCGTGGTTTTGGGATAGAACGAGGCAACAACTTATAATATTGTTTCATTCAATATACATACGTCAGTATCTCGTCACCAAATTCTCGGCAGTTTACCACCTTTTCACTTTGCTACATATATATATATATATATATATACATATATAAATATATAAAGATTGTTTGCTGTTACTAATAGTTTCACGCCCGTAGACGATCTTCAGACAACTGAAAGAAAATTCGTCTTGATTGTCCTGTTATAACGGTGGTTACGTTGTGGCAATGGAATGTGGCGACGTCATTGCGGTCCATTTCAAGTTGCGTGGTCTGTGTTTGTTTCGGTGACGGCATTTTGAAAATATTTCGGATCTTTTGTTTCGGAGGTGGTTTGGGTCGGCTTTCATAATACACAATTTTTCTTCCAGGCGTGCAAATTACATCGTTTATCCCCATTGCTGTATGATTTCGCGCGTTTCAAAATGTAGTCGCGTTTCTCCATCTTCAATTTCCAAATGTAACTTGATATATAAGTTCCTTTAAATATACAGCATCACGGATTGATTTGGTATGGTTGTTGTAACAGGTCTTAAAAGAGGTTGCAGTCATGCCAATGTATTTTTTGGTCGTCATGTCATCGCCTGTGGTCACTTCGGCTTGATAAATCAAATTTGCGGTAAGGCACCGCAGCTTCCTTCTAGGGGACAGCTATCCTTCGTTCGGCAATCGCACTTGGGTTTGTCGGAGATGGCGTTGATATATGTTGTTTAGTTTCGAAAAGATACGAGCGTATATAATTACATCATTATTCTACTATATATATATATATATATATATATATATATATATATATAACAAGTAATATTTGGCATTTCACTCGATCAAACTACATGTTCTCAGGATTTATGGTGAAGGAAAATATATATTATATATAGCGATACATGTATGTTGCGTGGTTTTATAATAGAACGAGGCAGCGTAGTCAGTATAGTTGGCGTGGTTTTGGAATAGAACGAGGCAATAACATATATTGTTTCATTCAATATATTTATATATATATATATATATAGACCACTTATACACTATACGTGTATTAGAGGTATATACACTATAAATATGCACTATACGTGTATTAGACGTATATAGTGTATAATTAGACGCTAATATACACAATATACACAATAGACACACAGTTTATGTATAAGTGTGTAAATAGACACAATAGACGTAAATATACACTATACGTGTATTAGACGTATATAGTGTATAATTATACGCTAATATACACAATATACACAATAGACACTCACAGTTTATGTATAAGTGTATAAATAGACACAACAGACGTAAATATACACTAGACGTCTATTAGACGTATATAGTGTATAATTAGACGCTAATATACACAATATACACAATAGACACTCACAGTTTATGTATAAGTGTGTAAATAGACACAATAGACAGAAATATACACTATACGTCTACTAGACGTATATAGTGTATAATTATAGTGTCTAATCTGATATATTGTGTCTATTTATTTAAATATACAGTCTTGTATAACTAGACAGAATATACAGTCGGAATATACAAGTGTATATTCTGTCTATTCTGCAATCCCGCGCCTTAGTGAAGAACTGGCGACGGCTGATGAAAATATCAGATTATTAACTCAACAAATCAACCAAATGGATCTTCGAGAGAAGGACGCCAAAGCGGTCTACGACCACGAGAAAACCCTGCAGTTTGAGTTAAAGGTACTGGAGCAAAAGGCCGAATTTGAAAAGAATTACAAGCAAGAAAAAGCAACCGAGCATGGCGAACAACATAAACAATCATCTGCTGCCAAGTTACCGAAGCTGCCTATCACAAAATTCAACGGGAAGATCGAAGAATGGCTCCCATTCTGGGGTAAGTTTAAGTCCGAAATCGACTCTACAAATCTGCCGATCTTGACTAAATTTTCATACTTGAAAGAATTGCTTGAAAAAACTGTTCGTGAAGATGTAGACGGGCTGCCATTCACCGACGAGGGATATGCAAATGCGAAAACGATTCTTGAATCTGAATACGGACAGACAGCTGAGGTTGTCAACGCTTACGTTCAAAATATTATGAATCTACCCGTAGTTATCGGAACCAATCCCAAGAAGATACAAGAGTTTTACAAACACCTGAGATACAACGTGCAAAGTCTTAAAACACTTGGTAAACTAGCCGATGTAAAAGGCAATGTACGAGCGACATTGGACAAGCTGAGAGGTATCAAAGCGGACCTCGTTCGTGGAAACGAAGGCTGGCAGGAATGGAGCTTTGACGATCTCCTAGGAGAACTAAAAAAGTGGCGAGATATCAATCCAGTCGAAGAAGAACAAGAGAAAGAAAAACGTCCACCACGTTCGCGGGTTTTCCACGCACGTGATTCTCGCCGCGAAACGCGCGGGTCAGTCTGCGTGTACTGCGAGGACACCACGCATAAAAGCTCAGATTGCAAAAAACTCCTTGGAAAAGAGGAACGAAAGAAATTTCTTGCCACGAAACGACTCTGCTTCAACTGCACAGGATCTCAGCACCGTGCAAGTGAGTGCAAGAGCAAAATCGGATGTCAAAAATGTCACAAGAGACACCACACGTCAATCTGTGATCAAGCAGAACATCTTCTAGTGGCCACCGGAACCAGGAACACATGCGTCACATATCCAGTCGTAGTGGTACAAGTTGAGGGCATAAAATGCCGGGCGTTGCTGGATACAGGAGCTGGGAGTTCCTATGCTTCAGCAGCGCTCTTGGATCGAATTTCAAATAGACGGTGTAAGAAGGAGGTGAGGAAAATAGAGATGATGCTTGGTACGACCACTAGGGAAGTTGAATTATCAACAGTCAAGATCAAAGGAACCTCAGGTGATTTCTCTCTATCCGTGGAAGTAACAAAAGTAAACAAGGGTGAGCTTGTCTCCATAGACAACCCCAGGTATCAACAGTTAATTGATGAAAACCCACACCTGAGAGGAGTCGTCATGGAAGACCTTGACACTAAGGAGCGACTACCAGTACACGTTATTCTGGGAGCGAGTGAATATGCGAAACTAAAAACCGACAGTGCCCCAAGAATCGGACAACCAGGACAGCCAGTCGCCGAATTGACACAATTTGGGTGGATAATCCTATCACCTGGCAAGGAATCCGTGGACTTGTCGAACATGCTTCTCACCCAAACATCGCAAGTTGATTATGAGCAGCTGTGTTGCCTCGATGTTTTGGGCTTGGAGGACACGCCAACAAACGACCAAGGAAGTGTGTACAATGAATTCAAAGAGCAACTCACACGAGATCCAGCCGGCTGGTATGAAACTGGTCTACCATGGCGAGGTAACCACCCCCAGCTGCCCAACAACCAAACCAGAAGCTTGAGACGACTTGCAAGTCTGAATAAGAAACGCGAGCGCCAGAAACTGACAACCAAATACCAAGAGATTATAGAGGAGCAGAAGGCTGAGGGGATAATCGAGAGTGCTGATAAACCAAGCGTGGGGAGAGAATTCTACATTCCACATAAGCCAGTTGTGCGGTCCAATGCTGAGTCTACAAAACTACGAATTGTATACGATGCTTCTGCGAGAGCCTATGATGGAGCCCCATCGCTCAACGAGTGCCTACACGGGGGACCACCGTTGCAGAATAAACTATGGAACGTCTTGGTAAGAGGACGATTTTATCCTGTGGCTGTAACCGGCGATCTGCAAAAGGCTTTCCTCCAAGTGAGAATAAGAGCAGCAGAACGTGATGCATTACGCTTCCATTGGCGTCCAGATGAACGATCGCCATTAGAGACCTTGAGATTCACCAGGGCTCTCTTCGGGCTCGCGCCATCCCCGTTTTTGCTAGGGGGAGTTATCGAAGCACATTTGAGCGGTTGGGAGGAGCGAGAGCCCGAAGTGGTGGCTAAGCTTCGTCGAGAGTTATACGTTGACGATTTGATCTCAGGATCCACATCAGTGAGCGAAGCCCAGGAACTGAAAGAGAACGCAACGACCATCTTTCAAGACGCTTGCTTCACATTACACAAGTGGCATTCGAACGCCCCTGAATTGGAATCAGCCCAGACCAAAGTGGAAGAACCAACCTACGCAAAGCAACAATTGGCGATCCCAGAGGGGGAAGACTGTGGTCTCCTGGGACTTGCATGGAATAAACAACGGGACACAATAACTGTTGCAATCCCAGCGGAGAAAGCGGTGGTGACGAAGCGAGGTATTTTGGCAAAGGTTGCTAAAATATATGATCCTTTGGGATTAGTGTCTCCAATGACGCTGAGTGGAAAGCTGATCTACCGTGCCGCGTGTGACACCAAGAAAGCCTGGGACGCATCATTGCCATATACCCTTGGTCAACTCTGGAACAAGTGGGAAAGTGAACTTCCTCAGCGAGTGGAAATCCCAAGGTCCTTGGTTATTCATCGAGAGCAAATCCAGTGTATCGAGTTGCATTCCTTTGGAGATGCGAGTGGAAATGGTGTGGCGACTTGTGTGTACGCAGTAGTTCAACAAAATTCGGGCAGCAGCCAAGGCCTCGTTGCGTCAAGATCAAGGTTGTCCAAACGAGGACTGACCATTCCCCGATTGGAACTGATTGCCGGCCATATGGCCGTGAATCTTGTCACCAACGTGAAAGAAGCTTTAACAGGATTTCCCGTGACGAAAGTTTACTGCTGGCTAGACAGCTCTGTGGCATTGTTCTGGATCAAAGGAGCCGGAGAGTACAAGCAATTTGTAGCAAACCGAGTACAGAAGATCAATAGCCATCAAGACGTGACTTGGAGACATGTTCCCTCAGCACACAATCCAGCAGACCTTGGGAGCCGAGGTGGACTTGTGAATGAGACAAAACGACTTTGGTGGGATGGACCTAGCTGGCTGAGAGATCCAACAAGTTGGCCACCGGACATTGTAACCATGGCAAGCCAAGAATCCAACTTGGAGCTAAAGGCATCCAGACAACTGTTCGCCTTAGCTGTAGAAGACCGAGATGAACTGGACGACTTGCTGCACAAGGGAACCCTCTGGCGGACGTTGAGAGTTGGAGCGTGGATTGCAAGGTTTTTGCACAACTCAAGAGCAGCGAAGGACCAAAGACGAACTGGGCCAATCGCCACGGATGAAATTGACCAACAAAAACTCTATTGGGAGAAGAAGATTCAAAACCGATGCAAGGAATCCGAGAAGTTTGAAGAAGATCGTGTGAAACTGAACCTACAGAAGAACAGCGACGGAGTCCTAGTGTGCATTGGCAGAATTCAAGGCCATTATCCAATATACCTCCCAGATAAACCTACTTATACAGAGAAGTTCGTCCAGCAGGCGCATAAGGCCACTCTTCACGGGGGAGTGGGCCTGACAATGGCCAAAGTTCGTCAAGAACATTGGGTACCACGTCTGAGACGACTTGCAAAACGGATCATCAAAGGATGTGCAGGATGTAAGCGATTTAGAGCGACGGCCATCAATGTCCCACCGCCAGGTCTACTACCGAAGGATCGAACTGAGGGGGTAACTCCGTTTCAAGTAATTGGCGTTGATTACGCAGGCCCCTTAGCTTATAAAGTCACACAGAAGAAAGAAGGCAAGGCATACATCTTGCTGTATTCGTGCAGCCTTACAAGAGCACTCCATTTGGAGTTATTGCCATCTCTTGAAACGCAAGACTTCATCAGCAGCCTAAAGAAATTCATTGCCAGACGCGGTCGTCCGAAGAAAATTTACTCGGACAATGGTGGAACTTTTGTGGGCGCAGCGAGATGGCTTCAATTGGTAATGCGCGACGAGCGGATCAACGATTTTCTTGCACAAAACGGCATTACGTGGCAGTTCAACCTGAGTCGGGCACCGTGGTGGGGCGGCCAATTTGAGAGGTTGGTCGGTCTCGTGAAACGCGCACTTCACAAGAGTGTCGGTCGTGGACTGCTGTCGTGGAAGGAGCTTGAAGAAGTTCTACTTGATGTAGAGATTGCCCTTAATGGCAGGCCTTTAAGCTACGCGGAAGAAGATCTAGAGATGCAGATGTTAACACCGAACGCGATGCTCTACCCTCAGACCAACCTGCTACCAGAGCTCGAACCTCATCACGTAGACAACACCGACCTTAGAAAGAGGGTCAGATACCTAAAGAAATGCAAAGAAGCTATGTGGTCGCGCTGGACAGCGGAGTATGTACGTGGTCTACGGGAGCGCCATAATCTCAAGTGTGGGAAGAAAGCCACCATTGTCGAGGGCGATGTTGTCATGATACAAGGAGATGATAAGAATAGAAATCAATGGAAACTTGGAATCGTCAAAGAATTAATTGTGGGGCGGGATGGAACAGTGCGAGCGGCGAAGTTACGAGCGGGGAAAGGGGTTTTGGAGCGGGCAGTCCAGCATCTCTATCCGCTAGAGATGTCTTGCGATAAAACAGTCGTGAACGTCCAACCCCCACTTGATCCAGACGTGCCTGCATTCAGACCGCAAAGGAACGCAGCAGTGACTGCAAGGTTGCGTATACGAGAAATTGCAAATGATGACCAATGAACTTGTACATTTAACATTTTAAACAGTTGAAATTGAACTTAAGTCCTTAACGATGTTAGTAAGTCGATCTCCAGTTGTAAGGTAGCATCTATCTCCGTAGGAAATAGATGGGGGGAGAGTGTCGGAAATAGCAAAGGCAGGAAGTGATCAAAAACAAGGAGTGCAGATTCAGCCAATGAGAGGAGCGGGAAAAGGGGGCGTGGATGACATGTTTTTCTTGTTGTCATATTATAATGAGTGAGTGTGAGCGAGTTTTGTAAGTGCGAGTATTAAAACCTTATTTCTATAAAGTTAAATCGAAATCAAACCTTGTGAGTGTCGTGAAACGTACTCGAGTGAGGCAATTCCCAACAATAGTGGCTAACCCAAACCTTACCCTGATCCTAACCCTAACCCTCCACCTAATATATACGTAATGTGTGACTAGAGCCTGTATGGGATTTTGATTTCATTCACCAGCATCAGGACTAAACGAACTAAGGAAACTACAGTCTAGCCATGCATGTGGATTATGAACTTGATATTTCCTTTTCCATTCCATAATAAGAATCAACCTGTTTTTATCTTTAATATTATATGACTTTCTCAAATCATTAATAATTCAAGAAGAAAATTCAAAATAAGTTAATATTTAATCAGTATTTAGAAATCAGAGGAAGATTACAGCCACATGTTGCTAACTTTAACCATAGTCAATCAAGATATGGTCTGGAAACTCGGCAAACTTCAAAGCGGTTAACATTGTTAAACAAATAAGCTGCGATTTGTTGGACGGCACAAACCCTTTGATTTAGGTTTATTTAAGAAATAAAAAACGTGTCGCGTGAGATTATCGAGTTATAATGGCACGAACCGGAGATGCGTGTAAAACACGAGGCGATAGCCGAATGTTTTACTAGCTTCTGCCTTCTCGAGTGCCATTATAACTCGATAATCACACAAGACAACGTTTTTTGTTTCTTTTATAAAATAACACCATTAAATTAACAATAAAGCCATGCAAAATGTAGATTTACCTGTTATAAGAGACGTTGCTAGCACATTTTGAGCTCAGTAACCAATCAGATAGCGTGTACTCGCTCATTTACTTCCGGTTATTTTATAATAATATTTATTGAACGATTGAACTCAAACGTTGCTATTGGATGATGAAAAATACAATGTGTTCACCGGGCATTTGCATAAAGGCGAACCGAAGAAGATAGAACAACAAAGACTTTCGTTGAGTTTTCAGACCATACCTCCATTGACTATGGTTTAACCTCGATTTGAGAAGCATGTTCAAACACTCGAAAGTGTTCATCCTCTAATTTCTAAACACAGACAAGCTGGTTAAAAAAACTCGGCTGCGCCTCGTATTTTCAACCTGCTTGTATGTATTTAGAAATCAGAAGAAGCATAAACATTTCTGGAATTCGTATTTTCCATTCAAAGAAATATTTCATTCAAATGTTCTATTAACAAATTTACTTTACACGATAATACGACAATTCATGGTCTATACCCTTTGTTTCAAATATCTGTTTAAAATATTTATTTAAAATATGTTAAACTTGGACCAGTGGACCAGCATCCTGGGTAGACTGTACATATTAAGAGTTTTATTGGCTTTTAAAGCTGTTCCTGCCTTAATTTATTGTCCATGTAACGAAGGTACCGATCCACAAACTCATGGTGAATTATTAATGACTGATTTTATGGACGTCGCCGTTGCTAAAAAAACAAGACAAGATAATCGTGTTTTAACCAACCAACAATTTTCTTTATTTTGCAGAGGAATAGAAATATTCTAACAGAATAAACAACACAAAATCTCATTCGACTTGTACTACACTAATGCTACTACTATACACTACCACTATAGTACTACTATAGTTGACTTCAGAGGCCGCGGAAGCACTTGCATGAAAAGTGAGGGCATGGCCAAAAAGGGGCACCTTGGTAATTTTCAAAACAATTGTATAATTTAAAACGTTGTACGGTGTACAAAACCATTTGTTTTATTTTGTTTATAAAGAAACAATTTAGCTTTATAACAGTAATTAGTACCTGTATACATTCTGATAATAACAATGACATAATCAAATTAGGCGTGTGGAAATTAATTGCACTACTGTATTCATGAATTTATTTATCATGATCTTGGCTAAAAACTGTTTCTTAAAGACATTGGAAACAAAAATCAAGTTTGTCTAATATGAAAGAACTCGTAAAATGATAGAGTAACACCTCTTACAACTTTTCCGTATTTTACTTCGTTTTTGAAATATTTCAGTTTGCTTGATATGTAAATGAGATGGTCTCTGACGTCAGGTGCAGGGTAGAGAATGTTCACTCGTTAAAATATTAGTTCCATCTTCAAGTTTGTTCTACAAATTTACTTGAAAATGTGAGTATAATAACTCCTTATGATAATGAACGTTATAAACTTAGCAATCACTGAGATATGACATTTTTTAATGCATGTGTGAAAATTCTCGACCCTACTCCTGACGTCAGAAACCTTCTCATTTACATATCAAGCAAACTGAAATATTTCAAAAACGAAGTAAGATACCGAAACGTTGTAAAAGGTGTTACTTTATCATTTTACGAGTTTTTTCATATTAAACTAAACTTAATTTTTGTTGCCAATGTCCTTTAAGAATAATCTTGTTATAAATCACATAAATCTTGTTACAATAGCATAGAACGCTAACAAAAACCTAAACAAAAACGTATTCACAAAGTTATGTGTTTTTACATATAGTTAATAGAATAATAAGCTATATAATCTCTGGAGTGACCGGTTGCTAACGAGAGAAAGTCTAAAATCCAACAACAAATGTGGTCGCGGTCTCGTACGCTCTTAAATACAGTGTTTGACTGAGAAATTAAACGAGAAGGCGGTCCTTTTAGGTTAATAAGACTAGCTGTTGTGGTCTAGTGGTTACCACACATGTATATGAGCTGGGAGACAAATGGTTCAAATCCTTGGTCGGACCTCCACTCAGGGTCTTAAAAATAATTGAGGAGAAAGTGCTGCCTTTGCAATAATATCAGCAAATGGTAAGACTTTCAGGTCTTCTCGGATAACGACCTAAAATCATAGGCCCTCAGAACCCCTATCAATTGGGCTTCTAGCCTGTTGGGGTATTCCGTTCACCTATAATCTAATAAACTAAACTAAACTAAACTAAACTAAACTAAACTAAACTAAACTAAACTAAAACTAATGGTCGCCTACGAGAGTGGTCGTTCAAAGAGAGTTAAATGCAGGCGCGGATTTAGAAGTTAGTCGCATAAATTAGATGTAGAATTTGCAATTCAAAATACCTGTGAATAACAATCCTATTGGATAGGTTGTTGTTCTGAATTATTCTTAAGAAAAGCATAACCAATAGGGTTGTTCATGGAGTGTCTAATTTATGCGACTAACTTCTAAATCCGCGCCTGAAATGTACTATAGACCTGTTTCATAATGGCGACCAATTTAAATCTTCCTTTATGTGATTTTTTAATTAGCCTTTAGGGTGTGTCGGTAATTATCAAAAGAATATTTGCTCGTAATAGAATATTTAAAATGGCAGTCATTATCTATCTATCTAAGTCGAGCGCACTCGCACAGTTTTGATGAGTTCTTTCCAGTCTCCACGCTTTTCCATGATCTTTGGAAGTTCGGCTTTTGGTAAGTAAGTAAGTAAGTAAGTCATTATGAGAGAGGTCTATTTGACAGTTCCAAATAGCTTAGCATCTGGCTGCTATTAATAGCTCAAAATGCGGACAAACAAACCAAATTTGACTCACAAATTATTGAAAATTGGCTATTTTCTTTTGTTACGGCCGCGAGAATTATGGGTAAACATGGATACTGACGTCATCTCGACAGAATGCTATTGACAGATTGGTCTGTATCCTTTGTCTGTATATCAAAAGTGCCATAATACCGTGACTGCATTCCTAAGAGTACAGAAAGACATTCGCGGCTTTCGATACGGTGAATTGTTTCAGGAAATATATGTCAAATGGTTTTCATCGTACCTTTCCAACAGATCCCAACGAGTCTTTTTAGGTGCCTCTCTGATAGCTTTAAGCTAACTGCTACATGAAGTGCCTCAGGACTCGTGTTTATGACCCTGTTATTCACCATCCACTTTAGCAAGCTATTCCGAGGAGGTAATAATTATCATATATTATACCTCAACTATAAATTGTCCAATCAAAGAGCTAGATTTGTACCACGTGACCAGTCAATTTAAACTCGAATTTCCCGCTTTAACCTCGAATTTCCCGCTTTAACCTCGAATTTCCCGCTTTAACCTCGAATTCCCCGCTGATGACGTCATCAGCGGGTAATTCGAGTTCGAATTCCCCGCTGATGACGTAATCAGCGGGTAATTCGAGTTCGAATTACCCCGCTCGTACCCAGTACTCGCGCGTAAACCAAGACGAGCCTGTAAACAATGGAGGAACAACAAGACGTTTCTAGACGTTTCAAGACAGCATTCAAGATTGTTTCGGTATAATATATCATTTATAGACCCTCCGCTCGGGGAATTCGTCGAAATATTACCCGAGCTTACAATAAAGCGAAAACGTTAGTGCAATTTTACGAGTGGTTTTACTATATTACATATCTTATTTCAAATGTTGTTTCTTTTGGTTGTTTATTGAGACTTTTACCTATAGAACACTTGTTCTTGTTAATAACGAAACGATTTTAATATATATATATATATATATATATATATATTTATTACCCAACTAAGTCGGTTTTGTTTGATCTACCGATGGGATATATATCGCTAATATCCCGAATATGTCATTTAGTGTCCTAAAAGTAGGGGGCGGAATTTGAATATTCCCAGGGGAGAGCGGGGCTGAGTGAACTGCACAATACAAACAACAAAGGGAGCAAACACACAGAATGCACGGTGCTATATACTGCATATATAGCACGGTGCTATAACCTGTATACAGCACTGTTTCCACGAACAAAAACAACTCATTTTATCAAGAAATAAACACGCAACTATTACTGTTTTATTCACTCGTGCCTTAATTCTTTCCAAAATAGAAATTACACCGACTAAACACGCACTTCCCACTAACGCGTTCGCCACAATCTTCATTACTTCACATTCATCACGATTTGTTGCAGTAGTTTTTACCAATCTGTTTTCATCAAACTGCTCCGAGCCCGCACTCGAACCTTCCTCATCTTTTCGCGAAAATGATGTACTTTGAGTTATCCAAAAACTCCTCGTCACTATCGGAGGCATCCATTCTAATTACATGTTGCTCCCTAAAATTCTCACTGACCACAAGTCTCTAATTTCCATCAATTTTATGTAAATCGCAAAGCCCATAGAGATTTCACTTTGACGTACGTAATTTAAATAAAAAGAATAATCTATTGAAATTGATTAAAGATCAATAGCTTATTTTAAAATTTAAATTACGTACGTCAAAGTGAAATCCCAATAGGAAACCTCCTTTGTTGGGTAATAAGAAAGTTATTGAACCGGACCTCGGTCAATTAGTTGTTTATAAACCTCGGGCTACGCGCTCGGTTTATAAACAACTAATTGACCTCGGTCGGTTCAATAACCTATACATATATATATATATATGTTTCTAAACCTATAATTACTATAATTCATAGGCAAAACACAAAGAAAAATCACTACCCGTGTCGGATCTATATATGTGATATAGACCCGCTCTAAATTTCTCCCTGGTTTTTAAAGGCTGAGATAACGTTAATTTTCAAAATTACTACGCCAATGAACGCATGAAATGATTCTGTTTAGAAGACATTTACAAACCTTGCAGTACGGTCTATATCTGAGCTCTAAAATACTCGGCTATATATAGTAGAACAACGATTTTGTCGTGGTCATAAAGTTGAACAAAGCTTTAAAAAACCATGGTGAAATGGTAAATATAGTTCTTATACAAGAACTGTTTGAAAACACTACTAATATAATTATTATACACCATAATATTATGTATAATATATAATCACATTTACCAAAATCTATCAATGGCGTATGGGAAAGAGAAATGAGTTCTTAGAAGAACTGTTTAAAGATTTGAGAAATAAATAGGCTTTAAATAGGCTTTATTTTAAAGCCTATTTATTTCTCAAATCTTTAACCACTACTATACTACCGCTACTATTTCTATACTACTACTATACTGCCGCTACTATACTACGATTACTATACTGCACTATCACTACTAGAACTATAATACCGCTACTATACCACTATTACCGCGACAGCAACGGAAGTTCCTTAGCGTTGACCTTCCACCATTGCAAAGGTTCGTCATCTCCGTCAATAACTGGCTGTGACAGGTAAATGCGCGTCAAATTATTCACGCGTGTGATCCGCTTACTCGATGCTTCCGGCGCTTAGCGGCAATGCTTCACAATGTTGCAAATTTTTGGCATTATTTTAATGCCATTTTGCTTCAATATTACGGAGTTTCAAACGTTTTCCCGATTTTTTCCCGGTTTTTCGGTTTTTTCGGTTTTTCGGTTTTTTGTCTAAAGAAAAACCGCCCGACCCTACTACTACCATATGCCATACCACTACTATCTCTGGCTATGATACTTTTTTGACTATACTGAAGTTACAGTACTGTACTACAGCCATATACGTACTATACTATTACCACCACTGCCATTCAACTACACGCTTCTATACTACATTTTTTGACCGATATATATTAATAACTTGAAAAAAGGCTTAAAATTTATCAAATTATTCGTAAAATTCACTGGAAAATGAGATAAAAGAAAAATTAAAATCATGACATCATAGTGTTTACGTTGATAAAGAAAATAAAATAATGAATAATGGCAAAATATCCTGGTACCGAACTTTCAACTCAGTCACCACTTACCTTCCTAGACTGTTTGACTTTGTTGTGATGCTGTTCGGTTTTCTTCATTTCTATATAGCAGATTGAGAAAGAGAAAATGTACTGATCTGTATGCTCTTGCTCTCGTCCGATCGATATTTGTTATTTATCACATCTTAACAAAGGACATAGGTCAGCTGAAACGAGACTATGCCAATGGAAAGAATATTGAACGTTTTAGGCCTACACACGCGCTAAGCACACCTCGTCATTACGAACAGTGGTTTTTGTAAATTACGAAGTGATATAGCCAATCAGGTGACGTTTCTAGTATAATATAAATTAATGAGTATAGCATGTATTAATGTTGGTTTACTGTGTTATGAGGGGCTGGGGATGACAATGGTTACATGCTGCATATAATTTATACGCTAGTTAGAAATTTATGAAAGTAACTTTGTAACTGTAATTAGTTACTTTGTTGTCTTGTAACTTTTACTGGTAACTATTTACATTTATCCTAATATAATTGTAACTGTAACTAGTTACTTTGTTGTCTTGTAACTTTTACTGGTAACTATTTACATTTATCCTAATGTAATTGTAACTGTAACTAGTTACAAAATAAAAGTAACTGTTACAGCACTACATATAAAGCATATTTACCTGTGCACGTATAAACACCAACACGCATGCAAATATCGTGAACATTTCTTCCACCACTTGAGTTCCAATGAATTGGATTGAACCTGACATAGCGCGCTTTCACTGGTGGAATGATGTTATTCTCCTTCACATTTTCACGATCACTGTTTGCTGTAAGAAGCTTGAAGAATGAAAATATTTAGGTCGAGTGTTAGCAATTGTTATATATATTATGATCTGAGTACAGTTTAAATTATAAAATGTAATTATAACGTTTTATTATCATCGTCTTGGCTTGTGAGCGGTTTTCAACGCAGCTTTTCTGCAATGTGATTGGTTCCTGAGCGGTCTTTACGTAATATGTATCAAAACACCTAGAAGTATGTCGAGACCGTGGTAAAGAACTATTTCGAGTTCTTGATATAGTTTCTCAAACGAATCAGTATTTAAAGTGGCACTACGATGAAAATTCACCCCCGTCTTATAGATTTTCTTTAGCATAGAATAGTATTTCAGGGTCGAAAGTGATCATCGATGTAAAAAAACTAAAAAATGGTATTTTAAAGTAAGTATTTTGAGCTCTGAAATCACTATTATTTAGGCCACCATTACTAAAAACGTGTTCCAAGTGAGCCCGCAATTTCAAAAGATAATATTGTTCATGACGTCAGATTCTCAATGCTACGCCTGAATTTCAGTCGAGGTTACTTGTTTTCTTGTTTTCTTCGAGAAGTAGATGAAATGTACGTTCAGCATGATTTACTTGAAGAATTAGCGATGTGGAGTCTTCGCGTTGAGAATTTGACGTCACTTCGTTACGCTGGTCAGGAACATGAACGATTAATGGCGGACATAACAACTCCAAATTCGGAGTCAGAAAAATAATACTTGCTATCGTCTAATCGCAAAACAGTTTCGATGTTCAAAAATAATACTTGCCATCGTCTAATCGCAAAACGATTTTAGCAGCTCTGCTTTATAAATACGTAAAAATATCGATAGGTAAAAATGTGATCGTAGTGGCACTTTAAAGAGAAAATTGAGCTGAAAGTTGGCTTAATTTATGAAAGTTCTTTACCACGATATCAAACCACCGTCATGCCACTGATTTCCTTTGTTCTATCTTTATGAATTATTAATGAGTTTGAGAAACACAGGTAAAAACCGGTCGTTACAAAACAACTGCAAGTTTTAAAAAATCGCGAAAAAATTGAGGAAATGTGAGAAATTTAAAAGAGCCATATAATAAAAACCTTATTAATTAGCCTCGTTTGGTAGATCGGCAAACTTATCCTGTCGTTGGTGTACTGAAAGACCGCGGGCAAGATAATTTTACGGTAAATACCTCCTGCTCGATCATGAAGTTTTTAATATTCCTATTTATATAGACCTAATATAGCTCTAGCTAAACCTAACATAAAATCCCAATTTAAATGACATGATTTTTCATTGCGGATGAAAAACTCACTTTGGGAGGAATAACCATACAAAAATTGTGACGCTTTTTAATTGAATCGTGAAAATTAGTTTTAGTTTTATCAAATTTATTGGGTTAACTACAAAATTATTTGTTTACAAAAAATTCAGAGCAAAAGAGAAAATAATAACAAGAGAAAACAACAAGAATGTCAAAAAGTAGTGACAACGCATGCAGGGCGCGAACGGGACGCGTATTGAAACGTACAATGGCGTATGTCCCTGTGACAGGGACAGTCCCTTGCGATTGACCGGAACAAAAGTGCTGAGTAATATCGGGAAAGGAAACTCTTAAATATAGTTACACTAGAGAAACTACTAGGTGGAGCTACTTAACTTTGCAATACGATTAAAGCATGGCTAATAAAAAGATAGTTTTTCTACTATCCATGATTAAAGTAAGATGCCTGATACGTACTAGTTTTACAAGATGGAGCTTTCAGAATGAGAGTAGGATTAAGACTAAGTCGTGTTCGGCCGTGAGTTTTGAAGATAATTTGTCGCAGTATACCGTAGTGTTAAATTCCTGAAGTAGTATAGGACATGGCGGTTCTGACACATTTTACCATTTTTTGGTTTACCTGCCCAACTCAATAACATTTGCATGGCAGGTACCTAGTGCATGTGTCTTGATGCTGTTTTTCACCAGATAAATTAAAGTCAATCAAATATTTTTAAAAATCCAAAATAATCAACAATTAATAATCAAACCCCTAAAACCACAAGATGAAGCCAACTAACCAACATGAAACCATACAATGGTTATCATTCCACATCCCTAAACCCATAAAATATGTCTTCACAACGTAATCCGTCCAAATCTTAAAATCAGAAAATAATCCCAATCTTAAAGTTTTTTCAACAATAACAATTAACAGGACCCTTAGCAAATACTTGTTTACAAACAGTAACACCCCCACTTAGTTATACTTTAAAATTCTTGCTCTCCCATTTCAAAAAACATCAAATATCACTTTCTGTAATCCACGAGTTGTGTTTAACATAACATAACCATTTTACTAACACCATTTAACAATCTTCTTTAACTCACAATCTTCTCAACACGATAAACATCATCTTTCTTATCAACACAGCTGACAACTCCTGTAAAACTTTCCAATAATAGATTCTCCTTCATGGTCCACAAGCTCATACACATTTGGATTACGACATATGACCCTCATGCACAATTTTAAATAGTTCTTCAGTGAAATTGGCTTCATTACCTTTTGTTAATTTGCTCATGAATTGGGATATTCGTACCGTATCACCAACTTTAAATTTTGGTAATGGATGCTCTGCTAACTAAAAAAAGTTCACGTGGGAAATCAGCGAGACCTGTGTGTCGTTTCTTGACATTTTAATTTCGATTAATGGTGATTCGCTCAAAACGTCTGTCTCGTATACAAGCCTACGGACTCCCATAGTTATATTTATTCTCTTCCTCTCACCCCAACCACGGCTAAGCTGCAATCCATCCTTTATTCTCAGCTCTTGCGTCTTCGCCATTATATGTAGAGACAACCAAGATTTTGAAGCCAAATAAATGGAAATGAGATCTTTTTTCTTCAACGTGGTTACCCTACCAACCTTCTAGACCTTGCTACAAAAAGCCTTGCTTGTCATCTTAATTGAACTACATTTGGAACAAGTTTCAATTTTAATTCAATTTAATTTAATTTCAATTTTAATTTCAAAATTCAATTTTAAAGTTAAAGATATTATTAATAGGAATTTTCACATTTTACAATTATTTTGCGTAATAAAAACGGCATCCGTGATTCCGTAGTATACATACTATATAATGCCCTAAAACAAAACATCTCGGCACCAGCGGGAACATTTTCTTGCGGCTGTTCCCGCTGCTACACATACCCTTTCGTCAAGCCTACCAAAGTTATTACCTCCCCTAAATCCGACTACCTGCACTATCCGTCATACTTTTTCATGCACATACACCACCATCATTTCTTGCATTTCTTGCGATAGATGCCCTAAAATCTACATCCATTCAATGAAACTGGACGAAACTGAGGTTTGCTGAACATCTTCAATTCGTTCCGTGAAGAACAATGATGAAAGTCTGTGCCATCCTTCCCATCTCAGGTGGTAACAATAACCGCAAACGGCAAAAGAAGCGTCTCATTTTTAAACTTGTCACCACACATCCCCATGCATGGCATTTGTTTTTTTTAGTTTACAAGGAACTTTATTATTAGTACATGCACAGCTTTCATTCCTTTTCAAGTTTTTGTTTCCTACCGTTTTATTCCCACCGATAGCCCCTTGAGTATTAAACCTGTCATTACACCCTTGTCTAGTTCTCCCTCCCCCGCTCATGCAGTCTGTTTGCTGATCGAGTAGAGAAATAGAAAATTAAATTATTTAACTTTTCGCATCTCATTTATTATCAGTTTGTTTATCTCCCGTGCATCATTTGATTGGCTACTTTCAACTTATGTCACCCTTTTGGCATATATAAGCCCTACTGCCCTATATATTTATTTTATTTCATCGTGTTTTATTATGATGAACGGTTCCGCTTCAAACGTCAGTATTTCGTTGCTAAAAATCTCAGCAGTTCACCACATTTTCGCTTTACTTACAGTTTTATACTGTTTCCAGGTTCTTCCATCTTCACTGTAGTTAAATTTGTAAAACGTCACCCAGTTACGGGACTCTACCGATGCTTGACCTTGGGTTCCAAGTTTGGCGATCTTAATTGGTAACTTTAAGTCAATTTGAATGAATTGATCCTGACAGTTAGAAACAGATTGAGAGTGTTCCGCACACCACGAACCTAAAGAAAATCCAAACAAATGGATAGGACATAAGAAATATCAACTATTTACATATGCTGATTACATATGCTGATGCAAACACGAGAGGGAGTTTGGGAAGATTTGAAAGTTTATGTTAACCTGAGCCATAGGCGAGGTTTTACATAAGTAATTTCGAATTCTCCCAAACTCCCTCAATTGTTTACATCAGGATATATGTAAACACAAAGCATCCATTTTCTGTTTCTTTGATATTGTTGTGGTCTGTGGTTACCACACATGTTTATAAGCTAGGAGACACAGGTTCAAACTCTGGGTCGGACCACCACTCAGGGTCTTAAAAATAATTGAGGAGAAAGTGCTGCCAGCAATAATACCAGCAAATAGTTCTCGGATAACATACTTAAATCGTAGGCCCTCGGAACCCCTATCAATTGGGCTTCTATCCTGTTGGGGTATTCCTTTTAAAGGAGTGATAAACATAATAAACTAAACTAAAATAAGACTAAGAAATATGCTGTGACGTCATAACCAATCAGTGTGCGTACGTGGTAATGCCGATGAAGTATTTTCAAAGTTGTTTAACTCTTTCCTGTCCGGCCCAGTCAAGATTAAAAATTGAAATTCGACAAGCGCCAGGCACATGAGATCCACTCACATGCCAAGTTTGATTTGATTTCATAAACAACTCTGCGATTGGTGGCATTTTGAATATTCATGATGCTACGCGGGCGTGCAAGATGGCATTTTCTAGAAAAATGGAAGTTTTTCAACCTGATTTATGATAATTATGCTAATTAATATTATCATGTGACTTGTTCGGAAAATTCAAAAGCATTGGTAACAGCCGGTTTATTGGGATTTCAGAAAAGGTATGGATTTCGCAACAGTTATGGATAATTCCCGAGATATCAATAGAACAAAGAGGTAGTTCAATTTTGGATGTTTTTCAGCCGGACAGGAAAGAGGATACTGTGATGAAAAATTGTGTTTTTTTCTAGAAAATCCAAGTACAACACCAAATAAGTACATTCACTTAATATTAAATCAAAATAACTTTAATCTTCGTTGGACAAATCGCAAATGGCGATAATTCCTTAATTGCGGCAATACAAAATGGTCAAATCAAATCGGTGATCCCACAACGGAGCAGTTGGGGGGACTAAGTCGAGATGGCTATATGACGTCAAACATGACTACAAATTAACATAGGATTTGACATTTCAGCGATCGCGGCTTGGGTCTACGAGATCCATGGGAAACTCCAGAAAATGAAAGAAACAACACTAGTAATAGATCATGGCGACGTGTGCATTTTACAATACAAATTGTGAAAAATATCAGGCGATAGAGCTGTGAGGAAACTAATATTGGTAACTAGGAAGCCGTTAATCAGCAACAAGGAAGCGTTAATCAGCATTGGAACTCCCTCATTACGTCATAAAACGTAAACGTCAGTTGAGATCTTATCACAAAGACAAATTCATTGAGCTAAGTACCAACACTGAATCCTATAGAAGCTCCTATTGCTGCAAAACCATCAAAGACTGGAACTCATTGCCCAGCAATGTCCTAAATATAGATAAATCCTCATCATTCAAGAGAGCTCTCTTGGGAACGATCAGATTTGAATAATCAGATTTTTATTAATTATTAACTATTTATATCTTTTTCATTTCTTATATATATATTTACATTTTTTATATATATATTATATATTTTTATATTTATTAATATATTATCATAATTTATTATTATTATTTATTATTTCTCACATATATTAGATATCCCCTATAGTATATCCCTATGTTTTGCAGTGATGGGTATCCCCCTTTGTAGGACCCGCCTATAATGCAGATGTAGATGTCGTTACCTGCTAAATCTAATGCTAAATGTTGACATGTTATGTAGCTTATGGTTTCGGTTGTCATGGAAATACTACAGTATGTTCGTTCCCAGTACTTGATCGACGTCCACGTGAGGTAACCAAGTTTTTGTATAATTTTAATCTCTTCGTGAAAAAATGCACCTTAACCCAGCGTTTCGGTCAAAATTTTGTGAACATCAACCCAGAGTCGGAAAATTTCATATTCCTAGTGTAAACCACAAAATCCACATAAGTTATAGCACGATCCTTTGATTTAGGCGCGCTAGAAGACTGAGCCGAGGTGCTCGCGCTCGATCGAGCACCTCCATCACAAGGCCTGAATATAAGATACATATTTAAGATATGTTATGAGAACGAAATTGCTCACCTGCGTTCATAACATTGTATAGTTTTCCATTTGATGGTGCATGATTCTTCATAATAGTTGCATCTCCTGTATTTCTCGTGTACACTGAAGAGGCGCTCATTTGATTATTGTCAACATATACAAAGTCAAATCCATTTGGACAATCTACAGAACGACAACATTAAAGGATTATTATTATATGGGTGAAAGGTGAATTTCAATATAGTTAATATATAATTAATATATATAAAATTATTTAAAATGACTGTGTCACAGGTGTAGCGTTAAATCCAGTTCTACAGGTATTGCAGGGGCAGCCCTTTTTATGAGACCTCTTATAATAATTATGTTGTTGGGTTCAGTGCCCGTTTTGATATTTTTGTCAAGAAAATGATTGCGAGGGTCCTGTTTTAATAAACTAGATCATAGCTCCATTTATTTATTATCTATTTATTTATTTGTGTTTGTATTCATGGCTATCCTAAGAATAATTTGCTGAGCAATAATTTTTATTACTACGATAATTAGAATAATTTTTATTAGACTACGCTTCCCCCTGGTACCTCAATTGCTTTAATCTAGAAAAGCATGGTGTTGAGCAAGACAAAGATTGGGGGTCTTAATCACTAATGGTGCAGTGGTTGTTGCTATTTAAATTGCTAATAAGTTAAAATAAATTATTAACTTCTTTAAGTATTGTCGATGAAGTATAACCAAAAAATCTAGTATGCAAAATTGTTTAAAATTCTGAAAATTTTGCCTTTTTTGTCGTTCAAACCCTGCCCTTAGGATTTTCTAGTTGCGACCTGTTGTATATATAATAATATTATACCTCAACTTCAAATTGTCCAATCAGAAAGCTCAGTTTGTGCCACGTGAGCAGGAAATTAATCGCGATATCACGCCTACGTCATCACTTAGCGAGCCTGCGTTCCTTTTGACAATGTTCCACCCCATGTTCCCCGGGGAACATGGGGTGGAACATTATTCGCGTAGACCACGCGAGACAACACGCACGACTCAATGCGTGAAAATGGCGGGAAAATTTCATGCCCACTTAAAATGGCCGAGAGTGAAGACAACCTGTCAAATATTGAGTCAGAAGATGAAGAAATTGCACGTATATTAGACGGCAGACACGCAAAAAATACAATAAAGGCAACAAAAAATGCTCTAAAAACATTTTCAGACGCAGTCGGGGATGTCGAAGGACTCGCAGATAAAAAAATGCTCGACAAAAGTCTGGCGAAGTTTTTCGCTAACGCCAAAAAGAAAGACGGTACAAAATGTATTTATATTTTTTCTGTGGCCTATTTTTTCGGTATAATATATCATTTATAGACCCTCCGCTCGGGGGATTCGGCAAAATATTACCCTCAGCGATGATATTTCCCTCGGGGCAAGCCCCTCGGGAAATATCATCGCTGAGGGTAATATTTTGACGAATCCCCCTCGCTCCGGGTCTATAAATGATAAATATTATATATACACTCATAAAGCGAGGTGGATTAGATTATTTGATGGAATAGAGAGAGATGATTGAGGGTGGTCAGGTGGACAAATAAGGAGTTGAGGGAGAGAATGGATAATATTATTTATTATTATTAAATCGATCTTTATTCAGGATGGCAACTTCACTAAAAGTGTTTTTCAGAAAGGTCCTGCTAAGATATAAACTACTAAAATAAATTATAAGTACAGGTATAAAAAACTAAGACTAAAAACTAATACAAGAATAATAGGTAAATATAATAATGTATCAACCTATTTACATTTAAGTAAAAAACGTTTAAAAGTTCTGAAATCTTTCGCTTCCCTAATCTCATTATTCAGTTCATTCCAGTCATTGCTAGCATAATATTGAGAGGATAGGTGAGGTACTGAGGAGAGCAAAATTGAGGTGGTTCGGGCATGTAGAAAGGAAGAACGATGACGACTGGGTGAAGAGATGTGTTAAGACGGAGCTGGAAGGCTTCAAAAGGACGACCAAAAGGACAAGCGAGTACTAGGGTTAAGGAAGACAGATGCAATAGACAGGAGAAGACATGGCAAGGGTAAACCCCCGTGTAAGCAGAGAAAACTGCCTTTATATAATTTAAACGAAAATGTAAATAAAATCTAAAACATAAAGACACCTGCAAAATTGTTATCTTAGGCTCTATAAGAGGTCAACAATGGATCTGAGTCCTCAGAAATATATAATAGAATATGATAAAAATAATAAAATACGTTTTCCCGGGTCTCTATAATGTTATCGAAACAATAATAAAAACACGAGAGAAGTGTAGGGAGAAGCACGAGCCGAGTACGAGTGCTTTCCCAGCTTCTCGAGCTAGTGTTTTTATTACTTCGCGTGGATTTTGATAACGTTATAGAGATTCAGAATTAATTGCTTATACGCATAGGCGTACCAGGCGGGGGGCAGGGGCTGATTGCCCCCCCCCCCAAATTTTAAAAATAAAAATTTCGGGCACTTTTTCCAAACAAATTTCGGGTACATTCGGGTATTAATTTTTATGATTAAAGTAATATGTTTTAACATTAACATAATATATTAGAGTTGTTTTGCAGTTGCCCATTTTAAAATTATACTAAGGCTATATCACATATGATAGATGAAGTACTCTCCTATTTCGGCGAGGAAACCGCTGAGAAATTTAGTCACATGTGAAGTTACACCACTCTTAATTTTTCGGTTAAAAATGTTTTGCCCCCCAAATATAACTGGTCAGGCACGCCTATGCTTATACGTTGAATAATTATTACGATATGTGACGCTTCTGATTTTAATTTAATCTCAATTCCAATTCTGATTGAGACTGGCAAGCTGACCAATCACAGCGTGCGTAGAGTAAAAATCAGTTGACCTACAAGATTAGGGAAAGCCTCCTTTTATAAAGATATTCATTTCTCGGCGCACTGATGGTCAGGTGATAGTTAAAGCGACACTCCACCCCAAAAAAACAAGTGTTGTTTGAATGAAAGTGTTTTTTCACCTCATAAGAATTGGGAGCGATTCGCCCGCAACCAGAACAAATATGACGGCCTTCAATTTACCAAAAATACGATAAACAAAGACAAATTTCTCTAAAACTAAAAAGATTAGAAGAAAACTAATACCCATTCTCATGTGAGGCGACAAAGAGTTAAGCAACACTTGTTTTGGAGGTGGAGTGTCCCTTTAAATTAGTCAGGTACGAGTATAAGACGCCAATTATATTTCACTCTGTTAATAAATGCGAATGCACTTTGCGTCATTGACACATCGAGACATATGGCTGTAAAAGATTAATTTGATTGATTTAAAGTTAGTATCTACAAACCTTTCGAAAACAATATATTTTGTGCTGAAGGTCGTGCTGAAGACTGGGGATACAATGTTGTCATTTCAATTCCTGGATAAAAGAGATGAATGTTAGTATTAAAGTATACTTCCCTGCCCCATCATACAAACTCTTCTTTAAAGCTAGTTTCCACTCAGGACCGGAACGGACAGGGAAGTTTTCTTTGCCTTGTGAGCTCTCGGTTGGAACTAACGACTTTAACACAAAGGAAACTTTCCTGTCCGTTCCGGTCCTGCGGAAGATTTTCCTGAGTGGAAACTAGCCTTAACCCGTGGGCAGTGTTTTACGTTCGTGAAATAGTCCGTCGATGGACGTTGTTATCCTCAATCTCGGAACTCTATTTCGAATTCACGTGCAAAAATGAAAAAGCTCAGCACTGTACCGCTTTCTTGGAAAATATATTCGGATTTCAAGCATCCACAATCATAAAAATAGGTACGCTCAGGCGTACATGTATCTGCGCTAATAATTTAAAAACAGGAAGCGTATTCATATAATATATAGAAAAGTGAAAAGGTGGTATTAAAACTGCCAAGATTTTTAGCGACGAAATACTGACGTTTCGAGCGGAGCGCTACTCTGACGAAGGGCTCCGCTCGAAACGTCAGTATTTCGTCACTAAAAATCTTGGCAGTTTACCATCTTTTCACTTTGCTATATATCCAAAACACTGTCTACGCAGCACTCTACTTTTTACAGCTGCATATAATATAGCCCACATGTTCTCCCTCCCCTAGAGTTTCATCCTAACCCCCTGCGGGATTTTCCCCATCCATGGTCACCAGACCTCGCACGCCGTGCATTTGTAGCCCACAAATTGCAAAAAGTCGTTCGTCGTAAATTTTGAGCGTTACCTGATTACCTCGGCCAATATTTAACCGATTTTAATTCCGAAAACAGATTTGGAATTACCGAAGCTAAATACATAACATATTATGTTACACAAATGTGCAGACCCTTCGTAAAAAAACTGCTTATATACTTTGAAATTAATCGGCAATCAGCGGCCGCTTCGTCGTGATGAACGTTATCTCGGTCAATATTTAACCATTTTCAATTCTGAAAACAGATTTGGAATTGCCGAGTCTAAATACATAACATTCGTGCCTATTATATTACGTGAACGTGCATACCCTTCATAAAAACCTGCTTATGTACTTAGAAATTAATCGGCCATTCTCAAATCTGCCAAACCACGGTTAATGGTCAAACAGACATCTCAAGGATCCGTTTACGCGTGCTGATCGCTGATTGGCTAAGCTAAGACGCACACACAATCCTAACTGTACGATACCAATATATCTGCGCTACAAAAATAGATTAATAAGTACTGGAATACACAGACAAAACGCAGATTTACAAATATCGATTACATATTGAAATGTTAGAGTAGGGTTGGGTTAGTATTTATTTATTTCACGATTAGGACTAGAGTTTTTGCGTCTGCTGACGTATAGTCAGCAAACACTTAGTTATCGAAATGTTGTTTACGTCACAACCGAACACGTTCCGGAAGACAACGAAAGTTCGCCGAGATCATTTGTTGCTTCACCGAGTTAACTTCTTCCTTCGCTCATTTGGCATAAGTATTACTACTTTTGTTGTCTATACTACATTTTTTGTTTATCTGAGCAATTGTGTTTACACTGACCAACATTTTGGTTAGCTAGGTTCTTGTGCATGTAAATTTCACGAACTACACAATGAACGACATTCTTGGCCAGGCGCTATATTTTGTATTTCAGTGATAGGTTCATGTGGTTTAAATTTAATAGTGATACTGCCAGGTAATTTCGAATCACTTAATATTTTAGCCGAAATAATTGTATATTGAAACTTATGAACCTAGTACGGGTATTAATGTTTACCGTCGCACGTATTTGTCATATTATATCCTAAACAAACGTGTCTCAATTAACTCAAACATGATCTACATGCACCTTCGATAAACTTTGGTAGATATAACATTGAAAGATACGATTTCAGTCATTGCTAGCCTACAACTTATATGATTTGAATAAACTTATAATTTCCAAATATGTTTCAAATGTTTGCTCCCATTCCGCAGTTATATAGTGACAACTTAGCGCGAAACTATCTTCTAGTTCAGCACCCGTTCTTATAGCCTCGAACATACTCACAAACAATGGACACAAGTTAATGAATTTACTTATCTCACATTTCTCTGTTACTCAAATGTCAGCAGACACATGTACGCATTGCGTACCTATTTCTTTGTTCTTGTAAACTTCTGAATCGTGAGAAAACAACCTTGATACCAACCTCGTACACAGGGTTCGCCGGGAGCGGAGCTAATACCCTGGGTACGAGGTTGCCTTGATGCGACTATGACGTTATCTATATCCACTGTTTCTCCAGTACACGAAGATGCCGTATACGCGAGCTGGCCTCGAATCAAGTGGCCTGTACGCATCACAACCCTGATTCGTGATGAGTAATTAGGTCTGTGGACACTTGTGTGATTGCTTGTCCCTCTAGTATAGGTTTCTTTCTTACCCAGTCTTCTGTTAAACATGCTAATTAGAGATCTCTTTCATAATGACGGCCAGCCAATTAGCCTTTCTGGCCTCGTTACAAAGCAAAGATTCTTTGGAATTACAGACACACGAACTACTGAACGAGGTCAGAAAAGCTAATTTAAATGAATATAAAGAATATTTAATTTGGGTGCCATTATGAAAGAGATCTATTAGTAGCTCAATTCAAATTATATACACAGTGTGGCCAAAACGATTAAAAGATAAAGCGTCAATTTATCTTTGTCTGTCAATTTAATTACTTCGTATTTTGATTAAGAATTGGTGTACTATAAACATACAACGTTTGCATATATTATTTTCCTGTAAAACTTGGGATTTAATTTATGCGCCGAACAAGCAATTTTGCGAGAGTTCACAGACCTTAGTTGAGTCAGGGCTGTGACATAAACTATAAATGTTGTTATCTACTGTAGCCTCGAAAATTAATTTCTAAAGAGTAACCTTTACCTTCGGTAATCGCTAACGGGTATACCACGAAAGGTATTACAAACCAGAGCATTTTTGTGCTCAATTATAATTCGTAGTCAGGATGGCATCCATTTTAAAACCTACCTTCCGCCCTTACCTTTAGTCACGACACTTTACCTTCAGTGCATGGATATATATTGCATGTTTTTGTTTCTACACTTGAACCACCAAGTTGTGTACAGTTTGTACCATTATTCATTGGTTTTGGGTTTTCACAACTCCGAAGACGAACTTTGGTTCCACCACCACACGATGCTGTACATTCAGACCATTGCGTCCAACTAGTCCATCCTCCGTTGACTATATAAATAGCAAACACGTCACTTTTAAGTTATTTTCTTTCACCTTCACCGTATACTGATGCGATAACGTTTCATTAACCGCTTCAACAAGCGCGTTTTTTACTTAGAGTATAATAACAATTAACAATTATTAACCGAAGTGGATGTGAATAGTGCAGGATATCCCGAGCTAGATGAACCAAAAACGAATCTGTAATTATACAGAACTCATGATAAGGCTCTCGGCAACGGCCTCCATAGCTCAGTGGTCAGAGCACTGTACTAGCATTACAGGGTCGCGGTTTCAATTCCAGCTGGAAGGCCTTGAAGTTGCATTTTTCGCAACTGGTCCCGGTTTGGTCTTAAAGTGTATATATTGTAACACTCAAAATTTTCCTTCACCTTAAATCCTTACAACATATAGATTGAGACTGGCAGACTAGCGGTACACACGTTGGACGAACCACTACACATTGTAACCTTTAATCACTCCAAGGCCCAGGTCAAACGTCGAACATTTCATGAGTCGAACTCAATGCAAATGAACTTAAACAAAAGAGTTTCCTAATTTACATTGAGTTGGACTCATGAAAAGTTCGACGTTTAACCCGGGCCTAACATCTGAGTCCGTGTGGCTCAATGGTTGGATAGTCTCACGAACAATCAGAAGGTTACGTGGGTCCAATTTCCATGTCAGCGACTCAGGGAGGTTGAAAGCTAACAACATGTCCCTGGGGGGACAGGGTGCTAATCGCGGCATTTAAACAACCGCTATAAACCTACCTAAACATATTTTCCCAGCCACTTTATTGGTCATCGCTAGAAGCTCATCGAAATCCTCCACCTCAACGATTCGTTTGTCTCCATCTTCGTCCTGTGTTATCATCTTAAATTCTTGGTTCAGATCTTCTCTTTCTGCCGAAGTCAGACCGTACTTGATGCCAACAGCAAACGTTATTACTTCGTAACTCTTTAAGTTCTCAGAGGGTTTCTCAACGAGATCCTTTCCCACAATAAGATTTTCTTTTGAAATTCTGATGTCGTTCGTTGGATTGTCAGTGATGACAAGTAAGACCCTGCTCGCTCGTCGTTGGCCTCCGGATGCAAAAACAGCCAAGGCTTTACTTAATGCAACATCTGTCCTTGTTCCACCAGGCTCGTAGAACACACCATCCAGTGTCGAGGAAAATGCTTCAGAGCTTTGGAAGAACCCTTGGAAAGTAAGGATTAAGATATTAAGCGACAAGGCCTCTACAGGGTGTATAAAAAAAGCGCAACCTCGGAATTTCCCAAGAAATCCACTGTGTTCTTAAACACAAAATATTTTCGCCCCTTGGAATTTAAAATAGCTTATAATCGTATTGGGCATAACTGTCTAATTACTACAAACTCGAGCACGTAAAGCAGAATTAATCGAAATTTATGCATTTATTTAATGAAAGTTGTTTAGTTTACAAGTGTCAACAACAGTTAAATTCCTAGAGGCCTAAAATCTTTTGTGCTAATAAAAACAAAGTGGATTTCTTGGGAAATTCCGAGGTTGCGCTTTTTTTTATACACCCTGTATATATCGCACGTGTGTCGGGAACCCACATCTTTTATGCTTGGAAATAGATATATCAAGTATAAAGATAGAATATAGTCAAATGTAATATATCTTACACGAGAAGGCTTTTATTGTCTGATTTGAAAACACCGAGAAGTCATGTGTTGAAAAACGAGGCGATGGCTTACAGACTTTAACTTCCAAGTTGTTTACATCATTTGTACACTAAAGCCGGCGTCTGTGTCTACGATTTCGTGCGACTTTAAAGTGTGCAGCTGCTTTATCTGCCTGCAGGATGAGAGGACTTTTGCTTTTAATATACAAATTAATTAGGAGAAAATCATGGTTGACCACCCAAACTTTATATCTGAACCCCCAATTTCACGTCTGGCCGGTCATGCTATAACCAACCTTCCCAACTTCGAGGTGTTTTCAAATCAGATAATAAACGCTTTTCTAGTGTATGATAGCTTCTCAAACGAACCAGTATTTTTAGAAAAATTTGAGAGATGTTGGCTTATTGTAGTGGACGTTTATTAGGTCAAATGACCTGCCACTTTTCATACACGAATGCTAACAACATGGATCGTCAAATAAATCTTACCGAGAGGTACTGGAACTTCGGCATTAGTGTTGTAACGGATAATAGCGATTCTTGTCAGACTTGGATCTAAGGATTCCGCAAGTGCTTTTGTGAAACGCATAAGTCTGGTCCAGTTTGCTTCACGGATACTCTCTGAGCTGTCTAAGGCAACAACCAAGTCAAGAGGTTTGCTGCACTTGTTCACTGAAACAGTAAAGAATAATAGCTGTTTTAACGGACGGACTGTTGGACGAACGGACAGACAGATGCATGGATGGTGACAGACGGATGGATAGATTTGGGTGGGTTGGTTGTTTGCTCAGCGACATTAAGGCATGGCTCCAGACTTATACAAACAAATATTCCTATATCTTCCAGACATTTTACCCAAAGTCGCTTAAACTTTCAAGTAATATTTATCATAAAGTAGGTAATAATTTGCAGTCTTCGTTTCCATAACAACAAGGTCACGCGACTCTCAGGCGCCCACGCAATTAATACATATAATGTAACCAAATAAACAGCCTAATTTGATGCAGATAGTTATCTAGTTTATCATACTAAGTTGCCAGGTTGTACAACTTTACTATAAATGCAAAATTTAGCGATTGATTTTTCCTCTAATTACAATTACTCTCATAGTTTTGTTTATGCAAATTAATTCCTACCATTCAACTTTGAATAATAAACGTAATTAATGTTTGATTCAAATCAGGGTGTTAATTGTTTGGTAAATTTTGATGTTTATCCATGTATACTCAAGAAGGTTTTAGGTTTTCATCAAATATTGCCTCCAATGAGTCACGTGACCTTGTTGTCATGGAAATAAAATTGTAAATTAGTTCCTACTGTATGATGAATATACTGTATTTGGCAAGTTGGACAGGAAATTTCAGTCTTCAAGTCAAGAGCCATGCCTTAACTTCAGTGAGTGGGTGGATATAGATGGATGGATATGGATGGAGGGATGGCTATGGATGGATGGATGGATATGGATGGATGGATGGATGGATGGATATGGATGGCCATGGATGAATGGATGGATATGGATGGATGGATGGATATGGATGGATGGATATGGATGGCCATGGATGAATGGATGGATATGGATGGATGGATGGATATGGATGAATGGATGGATGGCCATGGATGAATGGATGGATATGGATGGATGGATCAGGGAATATTTTAAGGAATTTTTATCACTGCACAAAGAGCTGAAAAAGGCATAAAATCTAACTTCAGTAGCACGTTAAAGTGCACCTGACATCAAAATTTTTTATTGTCTTATTTGGAAGAACCTTTAAAATGATAAAGTAACTTATTTTGAAGATTTTCGTTTCTTCGCTTTCTTTTTGAGATATATCAGTTTGTTTGATATGCAAATGTCCGGAATTTACGTCACACATGCATAATGACTTATTGGAGAAATGTGTGTATCTCTTTCATTCTCGAACGAAATCATTTAAAATTGAGAGGATTGGTGTTGTGGGAGAAACACGCACACGTGTTATTTACACTTTAGTGTTTTTATTTGATGAACGCAAAGATATATAACATTCTCTAATAACTCATTATGCACGTGTGACGTAAATTCCGGACATTTGCATAGCAAACAAACTGATATATCTCAAAAAGAAAGCGAAGAAACGAAAATCTTCAAAATAAGTTACTTTATCATTTTAAAAGTTCTTCCAAATAAGACAATAAAAATTTTTGATGTCAGGTGCACTTTAAGCAGCGATGGAGCACTGAGTAGCTAGCTCAGTAATCAACTAGTCGCACTGTCATAGTATACATAAGCATGAGCCCTCCTGTTCCCAATTTTTAATGAGTTAATCCCTTTCGCACAGCATACATTCGCATTTTCAAAATAACAATGGTCAAACAGTAGCACACGGGCACAGAGCCACAAATGCATCGACCTGAGAGAAGCCTCAAGCATGTTATATGGGGTTGGCATCGTTGGGTAGCCCGGCTAAATAGTGAGAACACTAGCGTTTTGTTTATTATGGCGGTAGGGCCTGCTATAGTAGATATACTCATGTACAGGTATCTTGAAAGTTGAAATGCCAGAAATGGTAGAAAATAGTTTTCTGGTCTGTAAGGGCATAAGGCTGTTAGTTTACGGTACGCTTAACGTTATCAGAAGATAATGGACCATGATCCATTAACTTATCGTCTTATTTGTGTATTTGCTAATTTAAATTTTGATATTTATTCCAACGAATGTAGTATGTACTGTGTCTTTGAACATAATTTCTGATGCAATCCTTTCACGAATAACACCCATTCTTAAATATTAAAAGGACAATGTACCACTGCACAAAATTGCGTTTATCACTGCACAAATCTCATTTATCACTGCACAAATTGGTTATCACTGCACGTTAAAATAATCCCTGGGATGGATGAATGAATGGATGGATGGCCATGGATGAATGGATGGATATGGATGGATGGATGGATGGCCATGGATGAATGGATGGATATGGATGGATGGATGAATGGATGGATGGATGGCCATGGATGAATGGATGGATATGGATGGATGGATGAATGGATGGATGGCCATGGATGAATGGATGGATGGATGGATGGATGGCCATGGATGAATGGATGGATGGATGGATGGATGAATGGATGGATGGCCATGGATGAATGGATGGATATGGATGGATGGATGAATGGATGGATGGCCATGGATGAATGGATGGATATGGATGGATGGATGAATGGATGGATGGCCATGGATGAATGGATGGATATGGATGGATGGATGGATATGGATGGATGGATGGATATGGATGGCTGGATGGATATGGATGGATGGATGGATGGATATGGATGGATGGATGGATGGATATGGATGGATGGATGGATATGGATGGATGGATGGATATGGATGTACATATTTTTGTTCTTTTTAGTTTGATTATCTATTTACAACTATAATACAATTACTATAATACAGAGAAGCTACATATTGGAGCTATATATGGTTGTTGTCAATGCAGAAATCATGTCTTCTAATTTTCTGCTTAAATTTTGAGAAAGTCTTCTCGTTTTTGAGAGAAGTTGGCAATGAGTTCCAGAGCATGGATCCGGAAACTGCAAAACTTCTTTTGTAACTTTCAGTTCTAACATTTGGTATCTGAACATTTCTGTCAGATGACCTTGTGTTGTAATTGATTGAGCTAAATTGTTTCTCAAACATTTCAGACATATATGATGGGGCACAATTGTTTACAATTTTGTGCATCATAATAGCTTTTTGATATTTCCTTTTTTGGATAAGAGATGACCATTGCAGATCAGAAAAAACGTCACGCGTGTGGACAGTGGACGGTGCACCTGTAATGATACGAGCTGCACGATTTTGTAATTTTTGGAGTTGATCTGCCAACGTCTTGTCAATGCTATCCCACACAATACTGCAATAATTGAAGTGGGGAACTATTGAGTTATAAACATTAATTAGAAGCTGGCGATTAAGGAATGGTTTGGCTTTTTTCAAAGCCCTTAAATTTGTTGAAACTTTCTTTTTGATGCTTTCTACATGACCTTTCCAAGTTAGAGAATCATCAATCTTTAGGCCTAAGCTGGATGGATGGATGGATGGATGGATGAATGGATGGATATGGATGGATTGATGGATGGATGAATGGATGGATATGGATAGATAGATAGATAGATAAAATTTATTTAAACACGGTAGTTCTATCAGAAATAAAAATTACAACAATTCCTAGTTCTGGTCTACCTAGAAGCCGTGTTATTGATAACTATATATATATTTACAAGATTATTTTTTTAGGATTTTTGTTTTTAAAGATAAAGATATTTACAATATGTACAAAGGATATAACTAGATATTAATGTTGTCAATGCAAAAGTTATGGTTCCGAATTTCTTTCTTAAATTTTGAAAGACTTTTTTCATTTTTCAATGAGTCGGGTAATGAATTCCACATAATAGGTCCGGACACACCAAAGCTATCGTAATAGCTTTTTGTTCTAACTTTTGATATTTGGATATTGTTTGATGTTCTGAGGTCATAAACAGTTGAACCAATCTGTTTTTCAGATATTTCATTTAAATAGGATGGAGCTTGGTCATTAATAATTTTATGCATCATTATAGATTTCTGACATTTTCTTTTATGGTCTAGAGTTGACCATTTTAAGTCAGAAAACATATCATAAGTGTGCACTGAATATGGAGCACTTGTGATGATACGGGCTGCTCGGTTTTGTAGCTTCTGAAGCTTGTCTGCAAGCGTTTTATCAATACTATCCCACACAACAATAAGTAAAGTGGGGTTCAATAATTGAATAGTAAATACTTTTCAGAAGCTGCTGGTTAAGGAATGGCTTTGCTTTCCTCATAATACTTAAATTGCTTTTAACTTTCTTTATGATATTTTCAATGTGATTTTTGTAAGTCAAATTATCATCGATTGTAAGTCCTAAACATTTTAAAGCATGAGTCTGTTTTAAGGCTATGCCATTAATAGAAAGACTTAGACTGTCAGTTAGACTGGATATCCTTTGCCAAGAGCCAATCAACATGTATTCAGTTTTAATAACATTCAATGTGAGTTTATTAGCACAAAGCCATTCCGTCAAACATTCAATATCCTTGTCTAACATAGTTTTAATTTCAGAGATACTAGAACCGGATGCAGTTAAGTTTGTGTCATCTGCAAACATTCTAGTCGAACTATGTTTAACACAATTTGGCAAATCGTTGATATAAATTAGAAACAGGAGGGGCCCCAGAACAGTTCCTTGTGGTACTCCACAGCAGAGTTGCTCTGGGTCTGATAGTATTCCATTAACCGTGCACATTTGTACTCGTTTACTGAGATAGGATTTAAACCACTCAACTGCAGACTGATTTAAGCCGAGATATTGCAATTTCTTTATAAGGATTGTGTGATCCACTGTATCAAAGGCCTTTTTAAGGTCTAAGAATAGGACCCCATTTAAGAGTTTTCTATCAATGTTGAAACACCATTCGTTGGTTAAATCTAGCATAGCTGTTGTGGTGGAAAACAAAGATCGAAAACCAGATTGCCTGGGATTAATGAAATTATTGTTGGTAACATAGTTCTCTAATTGTTCATACACAAGCTTTTCAAAAATGCGAGCGACCGCTGAGATAACTGAAATTCGTCTATAATTGTTTCTATCGCAGCGATCACCCACTTTGAAAATTAGAGTTACCTTGGCAATTTTCCAGTCACTTGGAACAATATTAGTTTCAAGTGACAAATTGAATATGGCACTCAATGATTCATAAATATATGGTGCACATATTTTTAAAATTTTGTTGGAAAATTTATCAATACCTACAGCTTTTGCAACATCACTGGTTTGCAGAAGCTTCAGTACACGAGAAGGTAGGATTTTTGTAAAGCAAAATGTAGAATCAACTTTTTTTAGATATTTTTCAAATGTTTTACCTTGGACTGGCGGTGGAATTTGTGATGCCAGTTTTGGCCCAATCTCTGTAAAATGGGTATTAAAAGAATTTGCAATGCCTTTGGCATCAGTAATAGATTTAGATGAGTTCAGGTTTATCTTAGGTATTTCTGAACTTTTTGTCTTTTTGCCCATCAAACTATTTAAAGCCTTCCATGTACCCTTAGGATTTCCTGAATTATTTTTAATTTCCTCTTGGTAGTAAGACTTTTTTGTCTTTTTCACCAACTGATTAACTGCATTTCTCTTTTCTTTAAAAAGCAGCCAATCAGCTGGTGAATTAGACTTAGTTGCTTTTTTCTTTAATATATCCCTGGCATACATCTCTTTTTTGAGATCTTGGTTGATCCAGGGGGATGTTGCATTACGAACTCTTTTGACTCGACATGGTGCATGTCGATCCAAAACAGTCTGCAATGTTGTTTTCCAGTCTTCCCATACATGGTTAATTTCATCAGAATCTTTTGGCATTGGCCAACTAGTGTTTTGAATATCTTGGATAAATTTTGCTTCATTGAAGTTTTTGAAGCTTCTAGTTTCAATGTATCTTGGAGGACCTCTATGATGATCAATTTTGCGAATAGCAAATACTAAATTATGATCACTTATTGAGGTAGTCAAGACTCCGTGGTGAGTTAAATATTCCTTATTGTTGGTGATTATATGGTCAATCAATGTTTTTGTGTGTTCAGTTACACGAGTTGGTTCACTTATTAATTGAGAAAGTTGATAAATATCAAATAGATCAATTAATTTTGAAGTATGTGAATGAATGTTACATGCAATTAAATCGCAATTTAAATCACCAAGAATATAGAATTCTTTATATCTAGAATCTACTTTCTTTAGAAAATATTCAAATTTGTCAAAGAGATCATCAGAACTCTTTGGTGGTCTGTACCATGTTGTAAAGAGAAAAGGGGTAGACTTTGGCTTTTTTATTTCAATTGAAATAATTTCTAAGTCTTTATCTTCAAAGGTCAATTTTCGTGTAAAATCAATGGTGTTTCGAATGTAAATACAATGAAGGATGAATGGATGGATGGATGAATGGATGGATGGATGAATGGATGGATTTGGATGGATGAATGGATGGATGGATATGGATGGATGATGATTGGATGGTCGGATGTACGGAAGATTTTATTTAGTTTTTAAAAGTTTAAAAAACATTTTTAAGAACCTAAAGCTCTGATTTTCTAAAATAGATATTTTCTAAAATAGATTAGAAACTACTTGGAAGTATCCAGGATCTATTCTTATTCTTACCAAGAAAATAAGTTGAAAAATATTAAATTGCGTGCCTCACCTTCTCCACTACCAGATCCACTACCAGATTCATCACCAAATTCATCATCAACACTATACACGTGATATTGAGGTGGACTTTTCTTCACTGTCTTCGTCTTCCTTGCTTTATCTGTAATAGAAAGGGGAAGAATTGAATTCGGGTATCAGTTTTAGTACATTTTATATTTTCTCATAGTCGTACGGCCCCAAAGTCTTGGTTTTCTCGAATTGTAAGTCACTATTACAAGACTTTTATAATTATTTGTCTCATTTCCCCCTAAGCAAGGGCTTTAATAATAATAATATATATTCAGGATACCCACGTCACCGAAGTGTTTTTCAGTGTGGTCCTGTAATACTTCACAAGATTACATTACATGACACGACATTACATTACATTACATTACATTACTATTATACATTACATTACATTGGAAAATAATTAAATTGGTGTTTTTCAGTTCATTTTTAAATATTGTTAGCGAGTTAGTGCTTCTTGTTCTTTGTCCAAGTTATTAAAATCCATTATTGAATATTGATGCGTTATAAATCAGTTTTTGTTTTCCCCAGTTTGTGTTGATAGATGTAGGTAGATGTAGGTCGTTGGTCCTTGTAAAATATTTATGAATGTTATTATTTCTAATTAGTTCAAAGTCAAAATCTATTAAACCGTTAATACACTTAAAAATACAAATATAAAAATACATCGATGTTTCTGTCATCTGATTCTGAGAGGTGACCTGCAGTTAATTGTTTTTATAAGGCTTCAGTTGAGAAGGAAAGTGGTGGAGTATCAAGTACGAGTTTAGCAGCTTTATTTTCTAGAATTTGTAGAGAGTTCATTAATGTTCGAGTTGTTCTTGTTGCCCCAAATAATGTCGGCATAATCGAAAAGTGGTAATGCTGTACAAAGAGTGCTTCGAGCGAGTGGTGGTAGATAAGACTTCACTGCACGTCGTATGGCTCCAAGTGTTTGGTTTATGCTATTGGCTATGTTTCCGATATGATCATGCCATATGAGAGATCCTGACTGAGGGTGACACCACGATACTTAAATGTTTGTCCTTGTTCTATTTTCTGGTTATTTATAGTGATGGTTAGATTAGAGCATGACTTTAGCTGTTTTTTGTTTGCAAATATGAGGAATTTCGTTTTTTCATAGTTGGGGGTTAAGCAGGTTTTCGTATAGCCACTTGGATAGAGATTGTAAATCAGCGTTTATGTTAGCTTGAAGGGTTGTTGCAGATTTGGCAGAATAATACAAAAGTCATGTGTCATCGGCGTATAGAACTGATTTGCTATAATTATAAGGCATTTAAGTAGTTCGTTAATATATACCAAGAAGAGCAAAGGGCCAAGTATACTTCCTTGTGGAACTGGCCAACAGTGACTGATCTTGAGGTAGATGTGCAGTTGTTGATAGTTGTTACTTGAGTACTGACGAGATGAAAGATCAATTTTGAAATTAGTAAATCTCTCCTCCTCGGGCTTTCTCTAAGACCCGGATCCTGCCGGAGCTCCGGCGGGTACTGTGTAGAAAATGGATTTTTCCGATGTCCAAGCAAGATCGTCTATGCGGGTTTGTTTTTATGAAAAGCTAGTGAATGCCAGGGGACAGGTTGTTGATATTAAATTTTCAATATTCACATTTGGCAATAGTAGTATAGAACGCACCCGCTGGCCCTCCATGAGTCAGAATGTCTTTTCGTCACCCATGTCTGACATTGACAGGTATTTCATTAGGTTGGCCACCTACTTCAGAACTAAGCAAAAGCCCTGATAAGATTTCCCCGAATTCACAACTTGCCCGTAAATTGGTTAATTTTAATGCGGTTGCATTTCTCAAGTAACCCCCCTTCGTACGCCTATTTGTTTTCTTTTCGCGAAAGGAACGTGTAAATGTGTCACACGAATATCTTTGATGATTGGCTATCGCTTGATTTGTAAATAACTCAAGACGTATAGATCGTTTTCAATATGACGTCAGTACATCCAGATCGAATTCCAAAGCTCCGACGTTCATCACATCGAATAATTAATGTAAAAACTTTATTAATTAAAATTTAAATTAAAAGGTTCCAAAATGAGATTTACCTTTGTTCAACCGTGCATTCTTAATTGTTTTCTTTGGCGTTTTATGAGTGTGTTTTGGTGTTTGTTTGACCAAAGGTTTGGCTGGAAAAAAGACCATGTTTACCAATCAGTACAATTAGTATAAATCTACTCCA